>VZRZ01006832.1:18050-89643 GCA_013398175.1 Climacteris rufus | reverse complement strand
TTCTTCTCTCCTTGGAGTTGAGTGATAAAGGGAACCGCCTGTACACCTTTCCTAATTGGTAAGTTACATCGGCTTCCTAATTCTACATTTCCTTGGCTAGCTATAATATAGGTACCTTTTACTGTGCACTGAAATTACTAGTAACTTTCTTTATGTTATTCCATGTAGTAATAGCCTGTTAGAGTCGTAGTTTCACACGTGTTTTCCTGTGTCTATGCAATAAACCTGTTATATTGTAATAGGTCTGATCTCCATCGATAATGAACAAGGGGGGTAACAGAGTTTCTGGGGTGCAGGTCGCTCTGACAGAATTAAAATCCATTAGGTGTCCCTCACATTCATAACAATATCCCATATCAGGTAGAGTCATGTTTGGCATATAAAGCTGGGGGAGGAAGAAAGGGGAGATATTTGGAGTGGTGGCACTTGTCTTCCCAAGTCATTGTTATGCAGGATGGAGTCCTGCTATCTTAGGGATAGCTGAACACCTACCCGGCCATTGGAAGCAGTGACCAAATTCTTTGTTTTGCTCTGCTTGCATACACAGCTTATACTTTACCTATTAGATTGTCTTTACCTCAACCCATGGGTTTTGTCATTTTTACTCTTCTTATTCTCTCCCCCATCCCACTGTGCGGGGAGTGAGCAAGAGCCTGAGTGGTGCTTAGTTGCCAGCTGGGATTAAATTATCCATAGTAATTCAGCTTGTCTCTCCATTTTCAAACTAAAATTAGTCCTAGTCACAGTGTTGCCTAATTCTTTCAAGGTCAGATTCCATCTGAGCAGAGGTCAGATTCCATCTGAGCAGGAACTTAAACAATCGGAGTGGTCACTATTCCTTTGAAGAAACATCCTTTCAGGTACCCTCTAATGGGACTTTTAGGGAACACAGTTATGTGAAAGGAGGTATTTGCTACCTGGAAGAGGCTAAGAGTTATGCCCAGTTACTGTGCGTGTGCTAGAAACAATGAACTGTGAATCCACCAATGATCAGATGAAGAAGAAAAAGAAATAATGCCAACAATTAAGAAACTTGACATAATTTGTTGTCTACCTGCTAACTTCAGAGAAACACACAACTTCTGAAAATTTATGAAAACCAAGGGATGAGAGTACCTCTAGATTAATAAAAAAAAAAAAAAGAAGAAAAAATTTTGGTCAAAATACTAATCTGTGATGTGGATAAGAGAAGTTTAAGGGAAGGTAAAAGTCTCTCTTTGCTAGTTTGAAAAAAGGGTTCACAAGGTGCCAGAATGTCCTGGTCAGCAAATTTGGCATGAACCAGTTTATCTTTTTTCTCTTTTTCTAATGTTGGACCTATCTAAATTTTGCACAAGTAATTAAAAATTCATTTTGCCAGAGGAGAGACAGAAGCACCCTGATCTCATAGTGTACTGGTTCTGGCTGGGATAGTTAAGAGATGCAACGTAAGGTCACAGCTTTGTTCAATTTGAAGCCTAAGTCTTTGAACTGTGCTACGATGACTCTTCATTTTTTCTTTGAAATTTTCCACTGTAAACCTGAGTTATATTATTCATAAAAATGTCTTCAAGCTAATTTGTTTTCCCCAACAATTTTAGTTCTGACAAGTCATTGTTTTTGAACAGAAAAATATTTTCAGAAAAACCACCCTCATTCATTTTAACTGCAAAATTTGTTTCTGAAATTATCTTAACTTTGATACCTGTGTTGCAGTCATTTCAGGGAAGTAAAGTTACACGTTCCTTGGAATTGTATCAGCACAGAGGAAAAATCTGAGCAAGAGGCGTAATGAATGGGTGTAGCAGTATTTTATAGCTCAGACCAGCTGTATGTCAGAGGAGTGGAAATATTCATACTCCTGAACACTGCAGCTGAGTAGAACAGGAGTTATGGATTGTGGCGATGGCAACATACTTTAGCATTGTTTTTTCCTAAGAGTTTCTGGATTCAAGTATATACATTTCTGAGGGAACCAATCATGCTGGAGATTTTGCTGTATTGGAAGTATCAGACATTTTTTATTGCTCCAAATGACCACAACCGAAGCATGAGAAGACTCACTTCTACTCTTAGGCTTACATGTACCCTCTAGCATAAGAACTGCAGGACATAATAATAATAATAGTAGTAGTAGTAGTAGTAGTAGTAGTAGTAGTAACAATAATTTAATGTATGCATTACCATATTTCATATTCTTTGTGAATATACATAATATTTTCTTTGGCTAAAGTGACATAAAATTGACGTTTATTTTAAGTTTTGATAGAAGTGTTAAATAGAAATAATTTAAAATATTGGAATATATCCATGTCATCTGCAAATTTGCCTGCAAATTCTCTTTATTTTTTGGCTGCAATTACATGGAAATTAATTTTTTTCAATTTTTATTTTGTCTAGGAAATATTAATCTATTTCATCTCTTATCATGGGGTTTCTTTGTAAAAACATTTGCATTTTTTTTTAATTGAAACTAATACAGATGAACTTAGTTTGTGTTACTTATATGATCATTAAAACCAGGACTTTTGTCTGATAATAACAAAGATTTGTTTATTCATTCCACTTTTTTTACAAAAAAAGGTAAGAACCATCTTGTAGTATCTCTGATCACTTCTAGTCTGCTTTCTTTTATTAGTTTCATTATGCTTTGTAACTCTTTTCTACTGGAGAACTAAAGGTAAAAGAAAAAGTAAACAAATATTCAGTCACTCTGAATACTCAGCTATTTATTTCTTTACTTGGTTTTTACTATGTCAAGAATGTGCAATATGTTACATTTTTTTCTATGACCTAACTCTTCTGTCTTCTCTGTTGGGTCCAGCCAAGCAAAATGAAGGAGAACAAGATGGTATATTCTGAATCAGTATTTTACAGAGTCATCAAAGTATGAGTTGGAAGGGACTTATGTAGGTCACATATTCCTGCCTCTTCTTTTAAGCAGGACTGTAATTCACTCTAGCTCAGTTTAGCAGTGGTTTTGTCTAGCCAAATCTTAAACCCTAAAAGCTTTCCTAATGTCAGTATAGAAGGTCCCAAGCTGGAATTTGTAACTGCTGCCCTTATTATACCTCCTAATACTATGAAGATGGACATCATTCCAGGTTCAGGCTCACCAGTGCTAAGCAGAGTAGACTCAAAATTCCCTTCAGACTTCTATCCATACTTTGGTCATACTCTGACCCAATATCTGATGTATATCTTGCAATAAGCAAGCACTGCTAACTCAAACTCAGCTTGGCTCTGCCACCCTTCATGCCAACCACTCCTTTAAATTTAGTATCATGCACAAATTTTCTGAGAGTGCACTCCATCTCATTGCTAGATCGTCAGTGGAAGTACAGAAAAAAAGGTGCACATACAGCATGCATGTAACATTGCATCTGACCTCTTTTAACTAATTGCCATCACTATAATTTTTGTTTCCAGTCCATAAAGTAGCAACCAAGTGAGCTCTAGAGCAGTTAATATGCTTGCTTCTGATTCCCAAAACAGCGACTTTTTTTCATGTGCTTTGCAGCTAACTTTGATATCTAAAGTTTATGAACATCTCAGCTTCCTGCAAGTTCACTAGTCCTTGATGGGAAGGAATAGGGTTTCTACTATCAAAATATCTCAGGGTATTTTCACATTGAATGGATAATTAACAGGTTTCCTGAACTGAACAGCAGTATGAAAAGCAGAGAGGTTTCTCAGACCAAGGCTGCTGCTGCCACTGTTCATAGATTCATAGAATAGTTTGGGTTGGAAGGGACCTTTAAAGATCACCTAGTTCAACACCCTGGCAGTGAGCAGGGACATCTTCAACTAGATCAAGTTCCCAAAACCCCTCGCAATCTGACCTTGAATGTTTCCAGGGATGGGGAATCTACTACCTATGGTCAAACTGTGCCAGTATTTCAGCACCGTTGTAAAAATATGTTATTTATATTTAGTCTGAATCTACCCTCTTTCACTTTAAAACCATTACCTCTTGTCCTATTGCTACAGGCCCTACTAAAGAGTCTGTCCCCATCATTCTTGAAAGCCCCCTTTCCATATTGAAATGCTGCTGTGTCTCCACGCCAGAGCCTTACTCCTCCAGGCTGAACAAGCCTGGCTCTCTCAGCCTTACAATTGGACCAAAAGAAAAAGAAAAACAAACATCCTATTCTTTAAACCTTTAGTATTTTTATAAAATCAATATTTAGCATGTAAAATCATATCTGGTTTTTTATTTGATCCAGGCATGTGGTAAGAAATCAGTTCTTCTGGTGTTTTCTCTGAGGCCAGATTGTTCTCTTTAAAACAAGGCAGGAGTGAATACCAACTATACACTTTAGTACAACAGCATATGTTGATCAGTGGAGCTCAGGATGTAATAACATATGTTATTACATTTTGTATTTCAGTTGGAACCAAAACACGAATAAAAGTTTGCAGCAAATTTAAGATGGACAGTGATAAAGTATTCAGAAATTCCCTGATTCATAATTTAGATATGTCATCAATTAGGTAAGGCATGCCTGGTCTAGGAATGAAAATCAGTAGTACTTGCTGTAATCAGTGTAAGGTGTAAAGGTTTGGTACAATGTGGAGTCACAGAGCAACTGAGATAGAATGGCACCTCTGGGGATTGTAGCAGTGCACTTGGCAGAAGCTGGTGCTTTTGAGCTTCAGGTTTTGGTGGGAAGAAAGCCAAGGCAAAGCCCTCAGCCTTCTTCCTCCAATATCTGAACCCTCTACTTGAGCTGTGGTAAAATCCCATATTTCCCCTGTGTTATCTGTACCCATATCTTAGATGCCATATATGGCTATGCCCTGGAAAGTTCCCCTGCACTGGTCACTTTGAAATACGCGGTTTCCCATTGGGTGTTTCCTGGTCCCACTTCTCTTTAAAAGACCCCTGCAGGGCTTCCTCCCCTCTCTTTCTTCTGGATTACTCCAGCCACCTGGATATCTCTGGACCCTCAGAACGCAACACTGGACTCACAATAAATAGGCTGTTATCCCAGGGAAGAGTCCTCTGTCTAGCCTTTTATTCTCGTCAGCGCTAATACACGACGCCTGGGGAAACTCTCGTCCTAGAGGAGCCAGCAGAAACAGGTTACCTGTGGTAGCTAGAACTCTGTCCTTTGGGAGAGTTGTACAACCATTTCAACTCATCCTGGCAGGGATTCCGCTAGCATAAGGGCGCTGTCGCTACCTCAAGAGCTTCCGGGATAAGCGCCTTTAGGGGATCATCTAGTCTAACCTCTGTTCAGGGCAGGGTCAGCTAGAACAGGTTGGCCAGTTGGGGTTTGAGTATTTCCAAGGCTGGATAGTGTACTATTGAACTGAGAAGCCTCTCTCAGTGTTTGACCACCACCACAGTGAACTCCCCCTTGTTTTAAAGTGGAATTTCCCATAATTCTCTCTATGTCTGTTGCCATTTGCCCTCTCCCTGGGTACCACTGAGAAGAGTCTGTTTCTGTCTTCTTGACTCTTTGGCACCTTTTTTGGTTTTTTATAGACATTAATAAGGTCTCCCCTGTGTCTTCTCTATTTTGTATACTGTGAAGATTGAGGGGATGTGTTATCACATGGACAGAGACACAAGACAAATAATGTTCCATACTGCAAATACAATATTTAATTTACAAATATCTTACACACAGTACCCATTCACTTACACAAACAATACCCTGAAAGTTCTGGTAACTGAAGTAGAGGATATTTCCATTTTAAAACTGAGATTCACAGACTTGTTTAGGTGGACTTCATGTCACTGCCTTTTCCACTATGTCCTCCCTCATTTACTTCTACCTCTATCACCAACTTCACCTTTGTGGGCACTCCTGCCTTTCCTCTGCCTACACAGGCATGTGGCACTGCTTGCTTCAGAAAATAGTACAAGACTTGGAGTGACCCTGATTCTCCTTTGTTCAGCTTCTTAGTACCACACTACTGAGACATGGCATTGCTCTCGTCTTTCTTCACCCTATATTTGTTTAATGAATGGCAACACTGCAGGCCCAGAACAGCAGCTAAGCAGTCCCTGTGTGTTCTAATCAATACCATCCCATAAAAGACACTTTAGATTGCTATGTGGTGCTATTCCAATGATAATGATAACATGGTTCGGAAGTTTCAATACCTGAAAAGATAAGGCTGTGTCAGTGAAAGGTTGCTCCCAAGCTAATTGCCTTCTCTTTTCAGTAGCAGTTAATTAGCTTTGACAGAGCACTGTGTTCAGGAGACTCCAAAAATTCTAGTTTTGGAGCTAGCTGAGGAATTTGTGAATGATATAGACATACTCTATGTACATATATTCTCTGTATAACTTTCCAGCACTCCCTTACAAAACCCCCAATTTTCACTTGCAGAATAGACTTATGCTCTGTGCCTAGTGTGGAAAAACGCTGGAAGTGCACCTGAGGTGTGGATGATGACAAGTGTGTGTTCTGTACAGGTTGTTTGGGGTCACTAGACAGGTTCTGCTATTATGTGCTCTGTACATCTTTAGGTTGTCTTTGCTTTGCTTCCTCTGGGCCTGTTCTTACAACCAGTGATGCCCATTTGCTGGTATTACACACAAGTCCTACATTACATGAAAGATATATGGAGTACATATTGTGCGTATTATTGTGAACAGTTCTCAGAGATGGTTTTGATACACAAAGAAAACATCTCTTGCCCATTTACTGGAGATTCATGGAATAAATACCATCAACTTCAGAGGCTCTTTGTTTTCAGAAGCATTTTAAGCCTCAGATATATTTTGAAGAATAATTTTTTTTAAATTACAGCATGATTGAAAACAAGAAAACAAAAAGAATTGCAGGGCATCAATACACTAGACATTGTTCAAATTTATTGGGAAATGAGAGTCCTTGTCCCACAGGATTATTCTCTCTGATGCTGATCTGGCAGAAAGAGCCATCTCTCTCAGCCCTGAATGTGAAATGTTGATACTTCAGCTTTCTGTCACAGTCAATTCAAGTGGAGTGCAATACAGATACACACATCTGTGTAAACTGTTCTTTGTTTTGCTTTCCAGGATAATTAAGTAAAAGCCTACTAGATGAGCACAATTACTCAAAATTAATCACTTTCAAGCTAGTTAGATCATGACAGAATAATTGCTTGTATCTATTCCTACATTAGGATTTGTTTTATTAGCAAAAATACCCAAGTAGCTCTCCTGTTCTGGTAAATCATTGCTCTTTTTATGAGAAAATTGTAAATGTTTACTAGAATCAATTTTATTTTTAATTAACCTTTAAAAATAAGGTAGCTTTAATTACATTTTGTATGGATGATATTTGGCTACACTTATCCCAAGCAAATTTTTAAACCTTGGAAGCGTTCAAGGCCAGGTTGGATGGGTCTCTGAGCCCCCTGGTCTAGTGAGAAATGTCCCTGCCCATGATCTCTAAAGTCTCTTCCAACCCCAACCATTCTATGATTCTGTGATTATTCTGATGTCACTTAGTTTCTTTCTGAAAATCTGGGGTACATAATGCCACTCTGGGCAAAACAGTCTGAACACACTTTAATATTGAACACACTTTATGACAGAGGGTGAGACTCAATTTGTAGAGGCAGTTCAGGAACTTAAATGCATTATGATGTTCTATGACATCAGGAAGAAATTCTTTTACAGTGAAGGTGATGAAAATCTGCAACAGGTTGCCCAGAGAGATGGTGGATACCCCACCCCTGGAAAAATTCAAGGTCAGGTTGGGCTCTGAGCAATCTAATCTAGTTAAAAATGCTCCTGCTCAAAACCGGCAAGTTAGATTAACTTTATAGGCTCCCTCCCACCCAAACTTGTTCATGATTCTATGATTGATTCTATGATTGATTCTATGATTCTATGATTCTGTGATTCTATGATTCTATGATTCTATGATTCTATTTCAAACAAGTTTGGTTTGTTTATCATCTCTGGTGATGAGATTTCACATTAATTATTTGGATAACCAAGAAAGTAGTTTCTGTTTATTATTAACATGTGAATGATCTGCTACGTATTTGCTTTAAACCATGCATAATTTGCTCTATGTGAAGAGCACTTACAGTTCCCCAAGGTTTGAAGTCACCTTAATTTTATCCATCTAAATGTTAAGCTTATAAATTATTCTGGTTATCTCCTTCTGTAATCACTGGAAAGGAAATGGGATAGACATTGTCAAAGGATGATTGATTCCACCTAGAAATCCATACTGTGATCTCATTAATTAATTTTTCCTAATGGCTAAAGTTATGTGAGATGAATCCAAGCATTTGTTGCTAGTACTGAAGACTGCAAAAAGAGAAAGACTACAGTTTGCTGAGCAGATCTTGTAAGGTTGAATAAGAAATCTATTATTCTGTCTAACGGGCATTATATGGTAGTTTATCCTGTCTTTTCAACTTAGTAAGGGAAGCCCTCTCCTCTGTAAGCAGGTGTCTACCAATTGACTCTAAACAGGCCAAGGAACTCTTAGTTTTGATGTCTTGCTTTAAAATAGCTTACGTTAAATGAATGCCATTCACAAAGTCTAGATAGTCTGATGGCTATTTAAATATTATTGTGTTTTTGGGTTAAGGGAAATTACTTATTGGTAGAAAACACTTAAGAGCTAGAATAGATGTCTGACCCTGTATTTTTCACAACATTACTTTAACGTTTATGATTTCCATTTATGATTTTCCAAATTTTGATATTAAAAATCCTCACAGCTCTCTAATACATGCTATGATGATAACCATTAGAAAAGTTAATTCAAATGGTTGCCAGACCTTCTGCATTTTACTGTTATTGTTCCAAAAATGTACAGTTACTGCAGTGTAGAAAATGGATTTGCTAAAAGAAAGGGACCAAAAGCCTTGACAATCTTTAATTTTATTTTGGGTTTCAAACAGAAGTTGCCAGAAAAAAAAGCTTAGTTCCTGTATTAGGGGGTGAGTGGGAAAAGTACAGTGCCAAAGAATAAGAAAAGAATACATTAAGTATAGTTTAAAAATTGTCAGTTGAAGGTAACAGGGTGTTGACCTAGAACAGATTGAGATTGATGACAAGTGGTTCTGCTATTGTATTGATCAGTGCCTGTGGCTTTTTAGGAAATGATAAAAGACACGACATTGATTAAGGCTACTGGCAAAATGTTTTAGATGTCAAAGCTGCAGTACTTTTCTTACAGCTCAAAATAAAGTTTTTAATTAGGTGTATATAATGGAATATATGCATAAACACATACATAGTCATAAATAGTTATGTCTGTAAAATAAAATGCTTAAGAACTACTGGCAAAGGCATTGGTTTAGTAGCACAAAGACATTTAAATTTAATACACGTCCTTTACCACTATTTCAGCAACCTGTCATGTAACTAGTAGATTATACAGTGAATAAAATTAGCAAAATATTATATACATGGAAGACTAATAATTTTAGCTCTTATTGTATCAAAAGAAGGGTTACTGAAATGTCTGTTACCTGAGAGATATGTTTCACATTTAGAATCTTCTTGTGGGGAAAAATATAGATCTGAACTCATTAGTGACACAGTAGAAATTGCTGAAATATTGAAAATATTTAAGAGAAAATGAACGAAATAATAAGACATAAAAAAATAAAGATCATCACCATGTAAAGAACTAATTATAGTAACATTGGTTACTTTGGCAAATTGTTGTTGGGATTGTAAGACATAATTGAACTTCCAGAAATCACAGCAATTACCTCAGAAATGAATGTCAACTTTGTGGAATCTATCAGGAAGAAAAAGTAGTTCTGGTACCAGCATAGAAACATGTTGTGAATTTCCTAGGGTTTGTTTTTGTCTTGTTTCTGGAGTTTTCTGGAGTTACAGAAATCTCTGTTCTATTTCTTCTTGGAGCAAATGGACTCTTGATGTGCTCTTGGTCAGAGCAATAACTACCATACACTGAGTTCATTCATGGACTGTATCAAAGTGTTCAAGTAAATGAAAAACTCAGAAGAAGGGAGTATATTCCACATACAGAAGCTGTTCCCCATTGTAAAACAGGGAACTGCAACCTTCTTAATCGTGTCACTTATGTTCAGGCATCTTTCACCATTCACAGAGATCCTGCAAGCAGAATATACAGCTTAAATGTTCAAAGCAATTATTTATTGTGTTATATACACAGTTGATAGCAAATTCATGCTACTACACTTTGCATTAATTTACTCGCTGACCCTGATGAGACACCAGATGAGTCTTTGCTGACCAGGCAGTCATCAGTCAGCTGTAGAAGTGCTGGCTCCTTGCAGAGGGCTGATCTTCATTATTGCTAAATTCCCATCTACTGATTCATTGTGTTTTTTTCTTAGGACTTTATTGCCCAAGAAAATTTGTCAGTTGTTTTTCTGGTTTTGAGGGGTTTTTTTTTGTTTTGGGTTCTGGTTTTTATTTAATTTTATTTTTTGGGAGGCGGTTTAGTTTTATTTCTTCCTTTAATTTCTGAATTGGTAACTATTATTATCTCAACAATTTTACTTTTGTGTATGTTTTTGCTTTTCTAATCTTGCTTGGCTCCAATTTTTGTATTTTGTCACACCACATAATCAGCAATTTTGTCTGACAGAAAGCCACCTAGCTGTGCTATACAAAATTGGACTTTTGATCACCAAGAGACAAACCCTTTGGCCATGGATAACAGGGTCATGTAAATTTGTACTTTCCTATCTGGTAACTTGAACAAGGTCATGTGCAGGGTTGAAGATACTTATATATTCCTGAAATTATCTCAGTGCCTTTTCAGCTTCCTGATTCCTAACTCTACTGTCTTACACTCAGCCTGGCAAAATTCCTGACAAACAGCTACAATACTATTTTTTAATAAGTGTAATCTAAATCATAGATGAATGAATAGAAAATATGATAAAAGATGTAATGTTCCTTTGTCTGATTCTTTTTTCTTCTGGGTAGGGCATAGAAATGAGGGATGCCAAAATGAAAATGTCAGCATCTACTCTTCTTATATCTTTTTACTTCTTCTGTACCTATTGAATAAATTTTTCTGCAAAAGCATTAGGAATTTTTAGCTTAATCAGTTCTGTCCACTGAAGTGGATAGAAGTAAAGAAGTTTTTTTTCTGCTGTGGAATGGTCACTGGGCTGTTTGACCAGTTCTCAAAATTTGAATTCCAATAAGAGGGAGGAAATAATGAGAAAGTAACACTTGGTACTTTTTGATCATAAAAGATAGAAGCAACAACCAGAGGAAAAAAGAATAGGTAATTTATGTATTTATCTTATAATATTTATATCTAAATGTTGCCCTGAAACTCCTATATATTCTGTGTGAGAAAATGTTTCATATAGGAGAGACTACTTCTGCCCTACAGCAGTTATCTAAACTAAACCAGATGAATTAGTCAGGTGAAGTCCCCAGTGACTGGAAAAAGAGAAACATCACACCAGTTTAAAAAAGGGTGAAAATGAGAGCCCTGAAAACTACTAAAGTTTCACCTCTGTCCTTGGTATGATCATGGACCCACTAGTCCTGGAAGGTATTTCAAGGTATGTGGAAGATGGAGGTGATTAGAGACAGTGATCATGGCTTGACCAAGGGCAAGCGATGCCTGATTAATCTAGTGGCCTCCTGCAGTGGAGGGACTGTGTTGGTGGATAAGGGCAGAGCAACTGATACCATGTAATCTGATTTCTCTAAGGCCTTTGATGAGGTCCCATACAACATTATTACTTGTAAACTGGAGATGTATGGGGCTGATAGACTCTTTGATGGATAAGGGATGAACTGGATGACCACATCCAAAGAGTTACGGTCAATAGCTCAATGTCCAAGTGGAAACTAGTAATGAGGCGGATTCCTCTGAGGTCCGTACTGTCCATCAGTGCTGTTCAATATCTTTGTTAATGATGGAGATGGTGGGACTGAGTGCACCTGCAGCAAGTTTGTGGATGACACCAAGCTGAATGGTGCAGTTGATGCACTCGAGAGAAGGGATGCCATCCAGACGGCCTGGACAGGCTTCAGTGGAGTAACTTTGTGAAGTTCAACAAGACAAGTCTTGCAGTTGGTTTGGGACAATCCCCAATATCAGTATAGACTGTAGGAGTCTATAGCAGTCCTGTAGAGAAGGACCTGGGGATACAGGTGAATGAAAAATTGGACTTGAGCTGGCAACGTGCACTTGCAATGCAGAAAGACAACCGCACCCTGGGTTGTATGCAAAGCAGTATGTCCAGAATCAGGAGGCAATTCTTTTCCTCTACTGCACTCTTGTGCAGATCTGCCTGGAGATCTGCATCCAGCTCTGGGGCTGGTAATACAAGAAAGGCATGGAATCGTCAGAGTGCGCCCATGGGAGGGCCATGAAAATGGTCAGAGGTCTGGAATACCACTTCTATCAGGAAAGGCTGAGAGGGTTGCTCAGCCTGGAGAAGAGAAGGCTCCATGGAGATTTTATTGTGGTACTAGTACTTTAGGTGGGCTTATAAAAAAGATTAAGAGAGCCTTTTTGCCAGGAGCTGTAGTGACAGGACAAGGAGCAATGGTTTTAAACTGAAAGGGGGTAGGTTTAGATTGGATACAGGGAAGAAATATTTTAATGATGAGAGTGGTGAGACAAGGGGACAGGTTACCCAGAGATGTTGGGCAACAAGAACTTCCCCATCTTTTGAAGTATTCAAGGCCAGTTGGATGGGACTTTGAGCAACCTGACCTAGTGTAAAATGTTTCTGTGCATTACAATGGGGATGGAATTAAGCAATCTTTAAAGGTCCTTTCCAATCCAAACAATTCTGTGATTTTAAATATGCTGCTTTCTCTTGGCTTAATGTAATTGAACTAAGTACTTCACATGGAGACCTTCAATATAAATGTCTAAAGTCAGGTGAATTGAATCCTATCCATGGCATTTTTAATGACTAAATGAATATGTTTGATGTTGAAAAAAGAGATTAATAAGGGAATACAAGAAAAAATTAACCATGGCATTCCTTTCAATACTTGAAAGCCCTGTTCAGGGAAGTGGAGACTTGGCATGGGTAATTGTTTTATTTCAATTTTCTTTCAAGGGAAATTTTGCAAAAAGTGTTCTTTTTAAATATAGAAATGTTGCTGAAGAAATATGGCAAGGTCATAATGTTTTCATTATACAAAATGAAAACATGAGAGATTGAGTAGCACTTTGTGAAAATTTAAAAATATTGCAATAAATATTAAACAGATTTTTAGAAGGTTTTTTTCCCCCTGCAGGATAAAATACTACATAATACTTTAAAATTCAATAGCATAAATAGTGCTTTCTTACACTTGAAAGATGTAGAAAATATCTTCACTAAATGAAGAAATTTTTGTAATTAAAAAAATAATGACACCAAACTGATTGGAAACTCTAGAAATTGGAACTTAATATTTGAAGCCTGCAGTTGTAGGAATACATATTACTCCTGTTCATCAGACTGAAGAAGGTATGTTTGAGAGACTATATTGTGTGCAGATGAGATTAGCAGGTATTGTCAAATTTTATGTTTATAAATCTGAGATTCATCTTTAAACATTTTTTTTAAATTGATAATAAAAGGATACAGGAAAAAGTACTCTCCAGTGATTTATTTAAAATTATTAAACCCCTAACAATGGAAAGTGAAATCACAGAAATAATGGTTCTTATTTATGTCAGGATGTAGGTATAAGCTCCTTGTTAAAAGTCAAAAGCATATTGAACTAGAGATATTCTCTAAGGCAATTCACACGATTTCCTATCTTTGCTAAAATATCATAAAATTTTGCACCTGTCTTGTCACCTGTCTTAGGTTCTTGCATACATCTGAAGAAAAAGTCTCCATTTTTTGCTTTTATTAAAAAGAGCTTCAGGTAATATGATAGCCGTTTGTCAGAACCTAGAGCTCAGTTTCTTAAACTCCTTGAAGATCTTAGCTTTCTGAAGGAAAATGTCACAGATTCCTCTGCATTGCAGTGTGTAATTTGAGAGACTTTTCAGAGTTTATTCAATCGAGGATGTCAGGGATTACTGATGATGTTGCTGATGACCAGTTTCCATGAAAATTTGACTTTGGTGACTGATATTATTTTGCAACCATTATGCTGAGTCTGCCAAGCAACTCTATAGTTTCCTCCAGTAAAGAGAGAATGTATCATAGAATGGTTTGGGTTGGATGGGATCTTAAAGATCATTCAGTTCCAACCCCCCTGCCATGGGCATGGACACCTTCCACTACACCAGGTTATGCAAAGCCCCATCCAATCTGGTATTGAACTTCCAAGGGTGAAACATCCACAACTTCTCTGGATAGCCTGTTCAAGTGCCTCACCACCCTCACAGTAAATAATTTCTTCCTAATAATGAATTTGAACCCACTCCCTTACAATTTACAGCCATTAACCCTTGTCCTGCTACAACATGCTCATATGTCTCTGGCTAGGGCAAAAAGTCAAATGCAGGGGCTATGCTACTGTGGGACAGCAACAATTAGGGAATCCTGAAGCCAGGAGTCAGTTTAGAGCTGCCACACTCTCCATACCAGGGTAACTGTGTGATGAACTTCACATTTTTCCTGTTCTGTAGGTCAGTCTCTTCATCTTACCTCCCAAACTGAGAAACAATGAGTAAAATGCCAATTACATCATTAAATTCATTTATCAAGTAAGAAAAAAGTAAAAAAAAATTGATAGCTTTCTTGGAATCTCAATATTTTCTAAATCCATTAACAATCCTGGGGGTTAGAAAAATGAATGGGGTATCATACCAAGTAGATCCATAGTTTGGTTCAGTTATCTTGCCTGATACACAAGTTATTGATATTCTTCTGATGCTTTACTGTTTAACCAAAATTTGCAAGAAAATACAAAAAAAATTGAAATATTCCTTTTCCATTATTTTTCCCTTTAAATCTTATTCTATACACTGTTGAAGTTCTTTAAGTACTTCATGAGAATTTTCATATCTTGAGTGCATAACGTAGATGCTGATCTCTTGTGTTCAATGTGTATTTCAATACTGTTTCTCTAAACATAATTCCAGACAGTGAGTTTTTATTGATTTTTTTCAATGGGATATTTTTAGAGAAAACAAAAAAAATGCAAATAAAAATATTTCCATATAAAGCAAGAAAAAGGTAACATTTAAACATGCAAGTTACTAGAAACCTTAATTGCTGAGCTAGCCACCTTGATTGTGGCCTGTTAAAATATGATATCAATGTAGTGTTAACAAATGAAGAAGCATACAGGATTCCTAAGCTTAGGAGACCTTTCAGATATTGTAAAGAAAAATCCCCAGACACTTCTGAAGCTTATTGTTGGTTTAGTTGTATATTTGTCAAAGTAGTCTATATTGTATAAGATAGCATACAAGATTTTGTGCAGATAAACATCAAGTTGATGAAAATGCATTGTTCTTGGTTTTATCTAGCTTTAGATTTCCTGGGCTAAGAACTGAAGCAGAAAAATCAAATACTATAAAACTCATTGCTGATAAAACTATTTCTTGTGTTTGTCTTGTGTGGCCCTTAGTGTATCTGGAAATGTAGCATCTGTCCCATCCTTTCTGGACTTGACTCCTCAGGGGGTGAGTGAAATTATCTTCTCTCCTGCTTCTCTCATATTAGCACACCTTGTCTTTATTTTCTGTCTGGAGTAGTTTAGTGTGCATAGACATTATGGTATTATCTGCACTGTCAAGACATCTTGGAGCTCAGGCTTGGCATTTAAACTCAAACTTCCTGACTTGCCACATTGCCTATATTGTAGCTCAGTCTCTGTTTCTGGCATTGGGAGTCATTGGGGGTTCACTGAGCTGGGTCAGTGCCTGAGATTTCACAGTAGGCAGTCATGGTGTGGACAGGCAGCAGGAGCTCTGGGGGTCTCTCTGGAACAGGCAGAGCAGCAAAACACAGTGAAGCTGGGCATGACTTTGGGACTGGGCTAGGAGTGGGAATTGCACACAAAAATGGCAAGAAGTGCTCCTTTTCCATAACTGTAGAGAAGCAAGGGATCCCGTACATCCCAAAGAGAAAGATTTTGAAAACAAAATGTTTTTACTAATTAGAGACAATATCTTTTTCCAGAATTTGTGCTCCTTCTCTCCTCACACTGTTCCCCAGTGAGATCCAGGACAGTAATTTGACATCAGATTTACTGTTTATCTTTTGAACAAGTACAGTAAAATATTTTTTATGCAAAATGGAGAATTCAGATAAGAGATTTTTTAGTATTGTGCCACAGAAAAGTTCCCAGATATGGAAACCATACTGAACTATACTGAACCAACCATAATTAAAAAAAAAAAAAGATTGTTATGAATTTTCCTATTTTTATGATTTCAAGTAGGATAATTTTTCTTCAATTCTTAAAATTCTCACAGCACATCTATCCAATGTCAGGGTATTTACCTAATGTGATATTAGAAGTGCTATACAGTAGAAAAATGAAAGAATTAAGTTTGGATTTCAGGTTTTGAACAGTCCTAATTATAGTTTCTAATAAACTTCTTATGTTTTTACATAGATTTTAATAAACTTCTTATATTTTTACATAGATTTTATATAGTAATCAATTTATCTATGAACATTCTTTGTTAAACAGTGAGGTACTGACATATATATTTGCTTTGAAGACTCATAAGAAAAAAATACTGGGGCTGCCAGTGTATGATAACATGGGATCATGCAAAGATCCTCACAACTGTGACGCTTTTACTTAGGAACTACTTTTGTCACAAAGATACGGAAGAATTTAGGTTGGAAAAGATGTTTAAGATCATTGAATTCAAGTGTTAACCCACCACTGCCAAGCCCACCTCTAAAAAGTGCCACATCTACATGTCTTTTAATTTTTTCCAGGGATGGTGACTCAGATACTTTAGAAATACCCTGACTGATATTCACAGGTTGCTTCATTGTTTTGTTAACTTTCAGATCACAACAGAAGTTACTCAGGTATTTCAAGACTTTGTTGAACTGAGACTATGGGAATGAAAATACTGGAAACTGGATCCATGATGAAATGCTGCATTTAAAAGGGGAGACAGTATAAGGTTGGCACAACAGTTTTGTATGTTCAAATCACTGCTGACTGTTCAATTTATTAGGAAAGAACCAGTGAGTTTCTAATCTGTTTAGAATAATTTTTGTATCTAAATACCTTACTTATATCCTTAAATCCTTGTTTGCTCTCCTTGAGAGTCCTTTCTTTCTTGCACAGGAGACATGTACTAAAATTAAACAGATATATGGCCTAAGAATGACTCTGTATAAGCAATTTTTCTTCATTTCAGTGCTGGTTGTTTATGAAATATGCATGAGGCACACAATTTACGTCTGCAGATGCACACACATTGCAGATCCTGCATCTGTTGGTTAAAATCAAAACAAAACAACAGTACCCAGAATTATCAAAACAAGAGAATAGAAAACTTTCCCTTCAGAAGCTCTTCAGTTAAATCTTGGGGGAATATTCAAAGCAATGCACTCTTTGTATTGTATTCAGGTTTTGTTTTTTTTTTTTTTTTTTTTTTTTTCCTTATCTTTGTCTTTCTGAACCAGGCACTGGAAATAAAGCTTTAGTAGCAGCCTGTGACAAACAGTTGTGTTAATTGTGTGTTGAAACATCATCTAGTTGTCTCATCACCATGACTTCGACTGCTTCAGTGGCTTTGAGACTTCCATGACTTTGGTTACTGACACAAGCAGAGTTGTTCAATCTGTGATATGTTATGATGCTTTCTTTCTAATTTGATGAAGTTTGTAGAAAAAAGAGACCCCAAAGATATTTATAATCAGAGCATGCAGATGCATCCCTCCAGGTTTGCCACAATTTGTGGCAAACCTTTTTTGCTAGGGTAATACCATGGTTACACGATTATGTAGTATTGAATGCCAAGTTACACAAGAAAGGCACTTCTCACTGCAACATCTGGGCTACTCTGCATTTCCTAATGCAGGTAAGAAGAAATGAAAGGGCTGATGTTCTATGAATGTCTAGGATATTCTGCATTGTAAAATTTTTGATAATTAAAGTAGTAATAGAGCTTAATGAGACAATGTAAAAACTGTATGGCTATTTTTCAGAGTTGAATTTTTAAACCTATTCTAGCAATGTGAAGTTGAAAATGTATTTTGTACATTTAATTACATAATTTGTTTAAACAATTTTCAGGGTGCCTAGAGGTTTTCATAAGGATGTTCCCTACTTCTGCACAAATTCAATTTCCTTGCTATTATTCAAGAAATTCTAATAAGATTAAGATGAGATTAAGCAGAACCTGAACATTTCAGATGTTATTTCTCTGGCAAGATGAAAGAAATAGAGTTCTTTTTACTAAAGAATTCAGAGGCAACAGAAGTCAGCAGTTCTTGTCAACTTTTGCTGTATCCTACAACTTTTTCTTTGATTCCTTTTGTCCACTGAAGTACCTTTTTTCACCGAAGGTGTCTGATTCTGAACACATTCGAACTAGATTCCACTAAAGCCAGAGACCACAAGGATTATGGTTTTGGTGTGATGGTACATATCTAAGCGGATGTTAATGTTTCTAAAAAAGCTAGAAGGAAATTGTTTCTCTATTTAATTATTGCAATGATAATAATTGTGCCTTGGTCCTTTTTAACTTTATAAACTTTGGGCAATGTAAGTTTACTATGGAGACCTTGGAGAATGAAAGCAGTATATAAGTAAAATCCATAAAATGGTTAAAAGTATCTAATGCTGCTGTGGAAATCTGAGTGTGATATAGCCAGCTTTTTTGCAATGTGATCAAAAATCTGGACAAGATATTAGGGCTAATTGCATACTTTTATGTGTGAAAGATATTTCAGGTTTGTTTTTTTTTTTCTGTTTCTAAAACTCAGGGTCAAATGGCTTAAGAGTTGCAGTAGCTTGACCTTTCAAAAAAAGCTTGTAGGAAACATATGCCCACTACCCACTGAAGCATGAGAGCACTTAGCAGCAGTTAAAGCCCCTGTGGAGGACTGGGAAGCCCCAAAGGCATTTTATGTCTTTTTTGCAATAACTGTCTCTTGATATAAGGAAGTTTCACGATAGAATTGAAAGGCCATTAAGCTTATACTTTTATTTAGTTTTAAAATAATAAAAGCAAGTCAAAAATGTCTAGGAGCTCTACTAATAAATTGAGCAAAATTATTATGAAGCTTAGTTCCATCCAAACTCTCATCACCACAACTTCAATAAACAAAATCATAAATCCTGATGGAGTTATAGTTGTATCAGATGGTCTTCACAATTTGTGAAGTACTTGCTATCTTTAGTATGCTGAAACAGTTTCACACAAATAGAAGGGACTATTTAAAAAAACAAGGGTTGTAGAAACCAAGAAGATAAGGGGCTAATGTGTATGTGTCAAACAGTGATAGCTGGGTGTTGCCTTGCTCTTTGCAGCTGAATATTATTGTTCCCTGGTATCTAGTTTCACACGGTTACTTTCTGTAAACATAGCTATGTTATTGTAACTATATCTTATTGTTCACATTCCTTTCTCATGGACACAGAACTTTGATGGACATTTCCTTTGACCACTGTAGTTGAGGGAGGAAGAACTGATTTCCTCCAATGAATAGTGATTTCCAAATGGACATAAAAAATAAAGAAGGCGGGTCTTGTGCCCCATTCCTTCCTTTCCTCTGAACCTGGACACAGGTGTCTCTGGGTCTTCCTTTTTTGTGTGGCTGTATCAGCTGGGTAGCTGTGGAACCAACCCAGGACTGTTGGTAAGAACACGCTGTGCAAACAGGCAAGAAAGAGCAGGATGTAACAGGAGATGGGGGCCATATGGAGATAGGGCAGCATGTTTCTGGACAAACAATTCTGGCACTTGGAGATAAGCACAACATAGTGCAGTGCAATTACAGGAATGAGGTCAAGAATCAGGTATGAACTGATGACCAAAGGTTGGTACAGTAAGGGGAGATTAAGACCACCAAAGACCTCCAAAGCCCCTCAACCCATTTCCTGAATGGTCTAGAAGAATGAACTGCACATGATAACTTATTAGCGTAGAAAGTGAAAAACTTTGCCCCAGTGTGGGGAAAACTTATTTATGAAAAGGCACTCTCACAAAGCCCAGGTGGTGCAGCCCCAGAACCCTGGACACCCCATCAGCTGGGTCAGTGCTGGAGCCAGGACTGATGATCTTTCTTTCTTTGTTATTGAAGTTTAAAAAAATAGCCCTTACATTTTAGTGATAACCTTTGTTGAAAACTTGTCTTTATCTCCAAGCATCTTTCTTCTCTGGTTAAGATCCCAGCCACCTGGACTCAACAGTTTCCACTCCCTTGGTTAGATGTCAATAGTTTCTGATCCTTCACTTTTGACAAATTTATCTCAGGCATGTTAATATCTCTCATGAATAAGTTGATAAAGTTTAGTATGTTTCCTCTTACATCTTTCTTTTTACCTGCAGCTAAAAGTTATTATTAAATTAATTTCCTGGCCAAATCCTTGTTTTAAATTATTTCCTTAAAAATGTAACTGTGGCTCTATAAACTGCTCTAAAAAGAACAAAGCACACTTTTAGCTCTGATAGCATGTTGGAATTTTCAAATGTCAATGTTTCAAATGTTTTGAAAATGGGCTTTGATATTTATTTATTTGTTGGATTAAGTTAAAATTCTACAAAACACTCTTTTTAAAAAAAATTAAGCTGTCTTATGCTGAAGGAATATGATATCTTAAATAAATTTTAATATTTAAAATGTTTCAGTATTAGTCGGTTTTAAATGGTAGCAGCCTATCATATTAAACTCTGTCACAATTGTATATTTTATTATCATACTGCAACAACAGATTTTCTTTCAGGAGAACTGGAAGGATTCCCTGGACAATCAATCGGAATGTCTTATCACTTACTGCATTATAGGGTTCTGTTTATAAATATATCAAGGACACCTTTCCAGAACAACTCACACACTGCTCACTTTGTAATGAGACAGTTGGAAGCCTGGTGTCTTCAACATGAGGATGAGTATCAATTTGAAGAATTGTTGTTTTCATAATTGTAATTTTAATATAGATTTTTTTTACTAAAATATAATGACCTATTGTCTATGCCGTTTGTTTTTCCTCATGACTTTGTTTTGCAAATAATAAAAGTCCTAAAGTAGAAATTTCTTTGCAAAATATTCTGGAGAAAGACATAGCAAAAATATCAAAGGTCAGAAAGAAATTAAAAGCACCCAATATTTATTGTTTGGCTCAGGAATAATGAAATTAAGAAAAAAATCATCATAGTTTGTTGTCTTTGTCATGATCTTTGATGCTATAGATTTGGCACAATGCCTGAACAACCAGAAGATCAAAACAAGGCCTTGAGGAGACTAAATAAAAGATCTTCTCAATGTCTCGCCTTAATTCTTTGATACCAATCCATCAGCTCAGGAAAGATGCAATCTCTACCTACTTGCTAAATTTGCAAAAAATCATTGCAGTCCTGACAAAATTAGCATATAGGTCAGACATACAGATTCTTCTTGTGATGTATTAGTTAACCTTCTATGGCATGTTCTTCCTTATCCTTCTTGTGCTGGATTTTGAAAAGGAGTCTAGATAAATTAGTATTTTCAGGAAAAGCTAATTTTCAAAGTTATCAGCTGTTACCCTGGATAACATCTTCCTCATTTCATTTAATAGCATGCACCTAGTTGTCACAAGGATAGGCCATAGACAACAGACACCAAGAAACAAGGTCTTTTAGTGTTGAATGACATGTAGGAAACAGGATTTAGTAAGGATTCTGTAAGCAAAGACCTTCCCCCTAATGTGAACGCAATCTCCTTACAAATAAGCATAAAAATATTTGTACAGTTAAGAAAAGGAGGATTGAGGATTGAAGGTCACTTCAGCACTGTTTTTATGACAGTTTAAAACGTTTCAAAGTACTTCCTTTCTGCATGCTGCCAAAAAGCTCGGTCCAGCCTACACCTACATTAATGCAATGGCAAGGCTATAGAGGAGAAAGGGACAAAAGGTAAGGGAATGTGAAAGTAGGATTTGTAGTAGGACCATGCCGAGCATCCTGTGATAACTGAATGGTACAGAAGGCTTACACATATGGTGTTTGTCGTATGTTAGATAGTGTCACCAGAATGGCAGGGAGATATTTTTAGCTCTCCAAGGCATTTTTAACTCTCTTTTCCTCAAGCATCTTCTAGCTTTTGTTTCTGCCTCCTACTTGCTAGACCCCTGCAACTGTTCTCCCTGGACTGCAACAGTAGCTACCAACTTGGATCGGGCATAATTGCTTCCAGTTGATGTCACTGTCTTACCCTGCCTTTGCCACAGGTCACAGAAGATAAGATGGGCTCACAACTGGACACAATCTATCCACTTGCCCTAAGCCAGTGCAATCCTGTTGCCTAAAAAGGCTAGTCCAAAAACTGAGGCCAGTCAGGAGTAAGGGAATGAAAGGTAGGTATTTATTCGAAAGGCCTTCAAAGGTACATTTAGGGCAGACAAAGCCCCCGCCTTGGGGCATCACCCAAAATGGACGACGAATCATGAGTTCACCACACCTTTATGGGTTTGGTCCATTTGCATGTCAGCATTGATTTACCAGTTAAAACTTTGCAATTTCCCCCTAGCTCCCTTAGCTCGCTCCCCTCCTTTAGAAGCTTGGGTCTGGGCAACCTGAATGTCCTTGAAGAGTAAGTCCAGAGTGGCACTGTTATGTCTATAGAGAACAGAAACTAATGAGCTATAAAGCATATAGGCCAGACAATGCAGAATTTGAAAAATATAAGGGTTAAAATCTAAGGCAACAACCCCTAGGCATTATATTTCTTGAACTTGATGTAAGACTCTATTAAGTATCCATTGATGTTTGCATAATTCTGCAGTTCAAGAGTCTGACCATTTACAGCACTTATTAATTAGCAAAAGCTAAAGTTTCAGCAGGAAGATAACATTTAAATTCCAGAGAATGAACACATTATCCATGGAATTAACTGGGCAAGGTTTATGGGGAAAAGCAGCATATTTCACTTCATTTGAATAAAGGCTATTCTTTCTGCTTGTATTTTTCCTCCCCTACTTTTTCCCCCAGACCAAGAAGAATTCAGAGTATATTTTTCAAGTCAGATAGGAATTACAAGCTCAAATCATTTCCTTGGCCTCCATTTAGGAAATCAGTGTTTTTATAACAGGGAATAAATTATTTTCCTTTCTTGGTGGCACATGAATGGGTTGCGGCGGCCCAGCCCACCTTGGGGCTGGGTGACATCAAGTGGGTGGATTTCTCCGCCGAGGACTCCGAACCTGAGGGTGGATCCAAGGGCGAGACCCAAGTCTAGGGTTGCTTCCCACTGGGTGTCACTCCCGCAGCATCTCCTCCCCCTTTTCCAGAAGCTTCTTTGTTCCCCTAACCCCATTGGTTCAAATCCCTATGTATATTCACGTGTTGCGTTGCCTATGCATTAAGTTCTGGAAAGTTCTGTTCTGTTCAGTCCCCATTGGTTGTTTTGAATATGTTCCTCCCCTAACCTGTTGTGATTTGTTCCCTGTCACCCCTTGTCATTTCCCCATTGGTTTGTCCCTTTGTTCCTCCCCTTCTCCTCCCCCATTTAAAAATGCCTGTGACAGTCACCAATTGGCTCTTCTCCTTTGTCTCCCCTTTCGACTTGACCTTCTGCCCCCCGGGGCTGGAATAAAGTTGGGACTGCAGACAAGGAAAGAGTCCCTCTTTCTTCCTTCTCCTTGCATTGTTGCCTAGCAACAACTCTGCTGCAGCCAGCCTTCCACTGAGCCTTTTGCAGGCAGCACTGACAGCTGCTGACAGGACTTTGGTTTGCCTGCTGCTGGGACACCAAACCTTGTTGCCTGCCAGGCCACCGGGTGGCTTGCAGTCAGAGTGACATGAATGTTTCTGCAATGAGGAAGAGTGCTGTTAGATTTTGTCCTGTCTTTGCTCAGCCTACAGCCCATTCTTCAAGTCTTTGTCATTTGATTAGATTGATCGAGGTGATTATGGACTTTATATTTTGCCCCTCCAAATTT
This sequence comes from Climacteris rufus, assembly GCA_013398175.1. Taxonomy (NCBI): domain Eukaryota; kingdom Metazoa; phylum Chordata; class Aves; order Passeriformes; family Climacteridae; genus Climacteris; species Climacteris rufus. The sequence goes on along the minus strand of VZRZ01006832.1, from coordinate 65,699 downwards.
CTCTCCTTGTCAATGCTGACATGGAGGAATAAAGAACAGAGAACTTGAAAACTGTTCCCACAACCCAAATTCAAACTCCTGCCTACACCACAGGGTAGAGTGACAGTGAGACTGAGCATTTCTGAATCTTTTCAGGCTTTCTTTCAGTGCTCCCCAGAAATGTGGATATTTTCACAGTACAAATGGAGGAAGCTAGATTACTCTGGCTTTCCTCATTCAATATCCAGTTCTTTATGATGAAAGAGATTATTAAAGAAAGATATGATGTGTCAATGCACAGTAAAATTGCACTGAACCTAAGGATGAATGTGCACAAACCGTGCATCTCCTTTTTCCATTCAAGCATTTATATATTATTTATGTCCACACTGAGAAAATGAGAAAGATATTAATATAGTCTTTTTTAATGTCACTTAGCAGTACTTCAGCATCTACTTTCCTGCTACAGGCCACTAACAGCAAGTTTTTATATATTCTCATACAGAAGAGAACAATAACTAGGTGACCTTCTGATCTTATAAAAATATATTGCTATTATGCTGTGTTGTGATCAAATATAAAGCTAAAAATTTAAATGTGAATAAGCCTTGGACTTTCCTAGGGAGAAATAATGACAAAATTCATACTTACATGTTCTATGTAAGCAAATTCTAAATATTTACTAAGGAAACAATAGTGTACCAGGCCAAAAATGATCCTGTGATGAAATATTTCCTTTTTTTTCCAGATGTAATTTTGATCACACCACAAGGCTGTCTAAGCCTGTTATACTAAAATGTCCAACAAGATGGCAGATCATAAATTTAAGATCTGAGCAAAGTAAAAAATGGGGAAAATAAAAATATAAACATTGTATTTAGAAAATGCACTTAGGAAAATTCTAACCCCTTCAACAAAACCGTTGCCTCTGTTAGGACACTGGAATTAATTTTACAATGTCTTGTAGAACCCTCAGTCCTGTATGAATCAGTGGACATTAAAGAATTAAAAGTTCATTACTTCTATGTGTTCTCAATAGAATTAAGAACACCTATAACTCTATTTACTCCTTCCAGGCCAAATTGAGTAGCTAGGGAGCTTGAATAAGAATTTCTTATATAGCAGAATGAATAATTTCTTCCTTGATTTCTGACCAAACTGAAAAACAGAAAAAAACCCAAACACTGTTGATGTATCATGCCAAACAAATTTTCCCTGCTCAGGAAAAAAAAAAACAAACATACCTGGAGGCTTGATCTAGATAGCTCATTCCACAAAAGCCTTTCTTTTCTATTTAAAAGTTTCTGAGAGTCTTTTTTAATACTATAAAATAAAGAAATAAAGTCTAAATAAAGGTTGTGGTTTAACTCCAGCCTAAGTGCCATGCAGCTGCTCAATATCTACCCCTATTCTCCCCCAGGGGGAATGGGGAGAAGAATCAGATTTGAGTAGTTTGGATCAGCTGTGCTGGCTGTGCTCCCTCACAGATTTTTGTGCAGCTCCTCACTGGCAGATCATGAGATATTGAAAAGTCCTTGACCTAGGGTAAACCCTATTTAGCAACAAACAGAAAATCAGTGTGTTATCAATATTCTCATACTAAATCCAAAATACAGCATTTACCAGCTACTAAGAAGAAAAGGAACTCTATCCCACCTGAAACCAGGAAAATCAGATGTTTTAGACTAAAAAATTGAAATATCTTCACTTTCAAAGCAACTTCCTTAAACAGTTTTAACTGTCACTAAATTTAGCATGCCTCTGGACATGCATTCAAATCAGCTTTAATGGAAATTTTTGAAATCCCTCATTTACTTTTTTACTAATCATTACCAATAATCCTTGGTGCAACACCCTAAGGGTTGTAAAACTTTCAATAAATATGTTTAGGTCTGAAAGACCTAACTACAAGATGGAGTATTAGCTGATCCTCGATATAGAGTGGAACGCATGAGAGTCTGAAGCAAGCACCTTAGATAAAGGCAGTACCGAAAATTTACTCATTAAGCAATACTTTCTTCAGTTAAAAAGACCAAGATGAAGTGTAGCAAGGCATTTTAGCACATAATTAGAGTTCAAAACTAAACTTCCTAGAAATTTGGTTTGATTTTAATTTTGGTTTATTCCTTGAAGGCCTTTCATACGAATGTCCCATATCATATTGGTATCTCCCATGGAAATTTTTCAGGAAACTTTCCAACTTTCCCTTGGCCAATCATTTCTTTACCATCCTCTCTAGACCTATTTTTCAGTAGAACAGCAAACAAGTACCTCCTATGTCTCTCCTATTATTTAATTAGGCAACTATCTCACTGTCCCAGTTCATTCTAGCCTTTTAACTTTGCTGTCCTAGTATTCACTAATGCATTTCTCAGCTGGTCTACTGACCTTAGAGAGCTTCTGCAGACACTGAAATTATTCATCTGATGCTACTGTCCATTTTTGAGGCTAATACATAGACAATTTGGACTTGTCCTATCAGAGATTAACCATCTTATTTTGAATGAAAGAACCAGATATAAGAAAACATATAATGTCATAGAAACAACTGAAAGAGTAAGAAAAAAAATAGATTTAAATTAAACATAAAAATGGCTGGATTAAAAAAACCCACAAGTGTTAAAGATAATGATGTCTTAACTGGGTAATACTTATGTTGTATTAAGTGGGACTGTATTTAGCAGTCTAAAAGAATCATATGGAATATAGAATTATTTGGGTTGGAAGGGACCTTGAAGATCATCTAGTTCTAACACCTTGCCTTATATAGCAACTAAATTTATTTTGGATATTTCAACTTTAATGTTTTCTGAATATATCAAAAAATATAACTGTGTAGATCAGCTGTTTGTGACCAGATATCTCTCTTTTCTTTTTCCATTTGAATTGTTAGATAATTTCTTTCATGCTATTTTAACTCCTTGGTAATTTTTTTTATTGTTACTGAAAATAGGAGTGAAGGGGATTCAACACTGCTGAAAATCTTCTCCTGGTAGGCATTGTCACATATGACATAGTTCATTATACTTCATAAAGTTGACACAAAGCTCCCTAGTGTCTGTTTAGATGATGTAATTGAATTAATCACTTATATCAAACCGCTCAAGAGGGATATAAAGTAACAAAATGTCAGACCTTTGCCAGAACAGGCTGAGACATTATTGGAAAGAGAGAGTTTGCATTATACCCAGTGGCAAATTTTGGAATAGTCTTCATGTTTCATATCAAATTTTTCTTTTGGTCTCACAAATTGAGTATATATTATGGTGGCTGAACTGAGATAGAATTCCAAAGGTTACTAATGGTAATATCAACTGTAAAGACATCTGAGTGACTAGCTAATTTCCAATGATTCATAAGTGCTTCTCTTTTGCTTTATTATTCTCTTTTCCCCCTCAGTTCTTGTTATGCACAAGGTAGATAGCAATTCGAATGTCCACCAGGATCATTCCATCAAATAACTTAAGATGACATTGCATACCCAAATCTGTTCTGATAGCACAAAAATACTAGGAAAATCTCCCTCTCAAAATGGCCAAGTATCTCAGCTGAACCTCTATCACACAAATGTACAAAGTGAGGCCTCCAAAGTAAGTAGAGGGAGAATAGTTAATTTCAGTTTCCTTTACAATCCTGTCTTATGTAAATTGTCAGAGAACTGTATATTAAAATAATTGAAATGTGTAGCCAGCTACTTTTAATTTCTTTTACTAAGAAAACTTCATAGTCTTTGGTACATGACAGACAAAGGATTAGTTATATCATTTTGCTAGATGATTTGCATCAGGTCTCTGGATTTTGAACTTTTTAAAAATATAGTCAATTTTATGGAAGAATCCCCTCAGAAAGCCCCTGATGGGACTTGATCTATCCTTCTTCAATGTCAAATATGCTATGAACATGCTTCTTTATAGTGGAAGATGAGAAATACTTAATATGCTGTGAAACATTTGATATGTGCACAAGACCATGAATTTTGCTATCTTTAAGAGCCAAATGCTACTCTCAGGATTTTTTCTTTATTTTTAATTCCTCTGTAATTGTAGAGAGCATTTCTGAGCAAAGACAATAGCTCTTACTTTACTACTCAATGCTTGCTACATAAGCACAGTAGATAATGTGGCAGCACGATGTTATTATGGATAAAATAGTATGATCTTCACATGATTATGGTGGTGCAAAAACGAAGCCTTTATTACACAGTTTTAATTGCTTCTATAGTATGATATAAACAGGAAACAGGAAGTAACTCTATCCCATGGTGTGAGCCAATTACCTTCTATTATTCCATAGTATTGCCTTATAAGGTAACAGGTAAACAATGTCATATATGGAAGAGGATAAGGTTTCTCATAGCTAGCAGGGTCAGGACTAGCTGATCTGGAATTCTCTCTTTCAGCTTCCCTTGAAGGCAGAATGTTTTGATCTCAGCAGCCAGGGTTACTTCTGGATTCTCTGTCCAGCAGCCCGTCTCATGTAACCCCACAGACAAGAGTAACAGATTGTATGCAACATAAATATTAAAATAATTTCTTAGAAGTTGCTCACTTTCTTCTTTATTTCTTATTATTATTTATTCTATACCAAATAAAAGACTGTATGCAGCAGTGGTAACCCCCTCCCAAAAGTGCTATTAAAGATATGTCAAGTTATTGAAGTTTCCTGCACACTGCTGAAATACTGAAATCTAAATCTACCAGACATCCTTCTCGTTAGATCCCTTTCTTCCTAAATCACTCACCACCATTACAGGTATGCCACCCTCTTTCTCCCCCAACACTGTATCTGTCTCAATTTTTTCCTCAATAAAGTTTAAAGAGAGATTTCCCCTTACCCCTATTTTGTCTATTGTTCTACATGTTCCTGAGATTTGTTCTGGTATTTTTAAAGTCTATTTATCATAAAGGAACCTCTTTGTTTTGAGTGACTGAGCTATTAAGGCCTTTCTTACTGGTTCTGCAGATCACATAACATCTTTCACTTAAACCTGTTGATATGGATTTGTGGCTGGTCATGATGCCATGGCATAAATTTGATTTTTCACACCCTAACTTAAGCCTATGCAATGCACATGCTAGGATATATGACTAAAGGTCACAGGAACTGACTGCGGAGGAAAAAGAGGCAAGTAAAATACCCTCCATCCATCTCCATTTCATCTCTTCTTTGGAAGTTTGATTCTTACACACGATTATTTTCCTCAGCTTCAACTTTCTCAGGAAGCATGCATCAAACTCCTGCCCAAATATAATGTAAATTGTTTTTTGTTCTTATGCAACTCCTCATGATAACAGAATGCTCTCCCTGGAAGAGAATGATGGAGTCTCTTCTCAAGTACCATGATTAATCCTTTGGCAGTCTAACCCTTTGAGAACTTTTATCAAAATCATCTGTTCCTCTCATGAGAGCAAAATATCTTCTCTGGTATCAGGAAGCTATGTTCCTGCATTTTCACAAGTAACCTTGGAGTAATATGTTCCTCCATTTCTCAAAAGTAAATGCCTGAGGAAGCTTGAAATGTCTGGTTTTCAGAGAACAGATACTCAGTGTTTCACTCTAAACAGTTTTACTTCTAGTACTTCAAGCCACCACTCACATTTGAAAACGTAGACTTGAGCCTCTAGAAAATCACATCAGAAAATGCAAAGATAGCTAATTATTCCCTCCCTGGGAAGAGTCTACTGCAACACAAACATTCTCTACTACTGTGTGATAATGAGCACACAAAGTTGGAAGTTCTGCTGTGACAGCCACACGCTGCTAGGAATTCTCTGTCAAGACATTATGCTAGTTTAATTCTGGCATTTTTCCACATGACACTTTAAGGAGTTCCACTTTACTTCTAGTTGCTGAACAGCCATAGCCGAATCCCAAAGATTTTAATATTCCTGTGCAAAAGTTTTCTACTGAGTTTAACTGCACTGATTATGACCATTTTCAGTTACCAGTACTTAGATAGTAGAGAACAATGCACATATAAAACAGCAGGGACACTTACAAAATAAGGTTGTTGATGACTTTTATAAGCCTGTTTGTCTCTACTATCCTGATTCAGACTCATTAAATGAACAAATTCCTGCAGGGGTGCGATTGTTTCTTGTAGCGGCCCGGAGCCTGGCGGCCCGGGGCTGCTTGTGAGAGAGCCTTCTTTCCCACGGGAGTTATGAAAAACAATAAGATAAGCACCTGCTCTTTTCCACAGCTGTTGTGGGTCCAGGCATGATATGTTTTGACTTAGGTGGTGTAGAACCCAGCCAATCATAACGGGGGGTGGTTGGACACTAGCAAATCATCTACCTGGGTTCCTACCTTATAAAAAGGGAATAGGACAATAAACAGGGGCTCTCTGCTCTGCTGCGGACCAAGCTGTGTTGTTGTGTCTTTATTTCACCATAGTGACAGTTTCTAAGGAGAAAGAGCTGTACTATTTAAAGTTCAAAGCACTAAATAGATTGAAAGATAGATAAATAAATATAAATAGTTAAAAAATATTCCAATCCTGGTCCTTGCAATTCCCTCTCCTCCTCAGATCAAATATGCCTTCTTTAATATTCAGAAAGATGAGACATAATAGCCAAATGGGAAAAGATGCATATAAATATATACATATATGTATCTATAAACCTATAATTACATTATCAGCCAAAGATTTCAACAATAAATGATTCTGCAAAGCATCAGAAACTTTAAAATTTGAAGTATAAAGAGACATATTCCCATCAGGCTTCTGATGGACTGGGTATGTTTATCTATGCTGCCAGTAATTATTGAGAGAAAGAAAGCGAAAACCTTTATCATGTCTGGCTGCTTAACTTAAAATATACAGTTTCTGAGGTGCTGTCAAGTACAGTCAACTAATAAGAACCCTGCTGGAATGCAGTGACAGTGTGCTGACAAGCTCCAAGTCTATGCAAGATCAAGGTGACTTAGAACCTTGTACCAATTATCTGTTGGATATATAACAGTCCCTTATAACTGTCAAGTTTGCAGAAAGAGAAGTGAGAATGAGGAGAGACACCTTACGAGATATGTGGTACCATGGTTTTTGTGCTCTGAACTAGGAATTTATCATAGATGCTGCTGAGGATGCAGAATCACTTCTATCTTCATCCTTCGTGAGGTTCTGTATATTTGACTGGCTGAAGAGATTGTACCTAGGTGTGCTAGCTCAGACCAGTTATAGAACTAACAGGAAACAGTGATGTTACTTGGTACAGAAGAACCTATCATCAAACTGAATATGAATGCAGACTGCTGTGACTTGAATCATTCTTTACATAGCAAATAAATAGCAAGAGCCAAAAGTGAACTCAGCGTGTTTCCTAGCAGTCATCTGGCAGCAGGATAGGAAACTGTTCTAAATATTTACAGTTATAGTCTTTGGCAGTGAAATTGTAGTAAGTATTGTTAGCAATACACAATTTAGCAGGTCAGCCAGTTGCGCTTATTAATCTGGAACTACTGACAGAAATGATAAAAGAAAAAAAGCTGTCTTGATGAAAAATTGAAAGTTCAGTATTATCTAATACTCTGAACCTTTTAGTCTTGGTTTGACTTCATGATTAATTTCATTTTTCACAGAAAAATATTTTTTTTAGGGTTTTTATTAACTGAAATATAAAAATAGGTATATTAGAAACACTGATCATCTTTGTGGGCTTCCTCTGGACTCACTCCAACATATCCCTCCTGTGCTGAGGACCCAAGGGCTGGACACAGTACTCAAGTTGAGGTCTCATGAGAGAGAAGTAGAAGGAAAGAATCACCTCCCTCAGGCTGCTGGTCACACTTCCTTGGTATGGCTCAGGGATTTCACTAAAATTTATATTAATTCTTTACCTATAACAAAAATAATAAAGTTCTTGAAAAAATCCTGAGTCTTAAAACAGTCATTTACATAGAAGACAGACATTCCAACCATAGAAATTTTGCAAAGACACTAATGAAGCTTTTGTTCTGATAACTTTGTTATAGCTGCTATTGCTATTTGTAAAATGTGTTAATATCTTTTGCGTAGACATGAACCTTCTGTGAAATGATGCAGTAACAAGACAAGCAAATCTACAGCTCCATTGTTGCGAAAAAATGGAAAGCTATCTTCTATGCATTGAGAGAAGGCAGCAAGAAATTACAGTAATTACTTTAAAAGAAAAAAGGAAGTTGGAAACAGATGGGTAAAAATCAAAATGGAAAAATAATTCCTCCTTCCTATATACAAACGAAAACTTAGTGTCAATGTATGTAAAGGACAGTCATGTATCTGACATCTAAAATTTAATTACATTCAGATAACTTTATTCTTTTTTCCTTTAGTCTTACCTCAAGTATATAGAAGTAAAACTAGAACTATAGGTGCCAGATGATATGGTTAATATGTAAGAAACTCAAAATGGGCTCTTGTTCATACTAAAACTTTATTTAGCTCAGTATCACAACTCTCTGACAATGGGTCTAGGAAAAGATACAAGCACCACTATGCCATAATATCTCCCCAGACTCTCTCTCTAGTCTCAAACAAATTGCAGTTCTGGGACCTTGTGACTCAGTGGGGATCTTTTCATACTTAATAGCCTGCTACAGATCTTTCTCTGTGATTTAAGCTAGGCACATCTTTAGCCTCTGTGGATTTTTAGCATGTACTCTTTGGCAAGGAGCTCCACAGCTTAATTACATGAAGAATAGGTTTTTTCTCTTTCTTTTGAACCAGCACCAGTGTTTTCTACCACCCTTTAGTTCTTGTATCAAATAAGACTCTGAACAGTCATCAGTTATTTGCCTTCTTTGTATCACTTGGGATTTCATAGATAAAGTCCAACAGGTGTAAATAGAATACTTACGTCACATGACTTGAACCATTTGGGTGCCAGCCTATAAGAATGATAGGTCTTGATGTCATGTACTCGATGATAATGCAGAAACATAGAGAGAAATTATGGGAAAATAAAATCTACTTGAAAAATTGCTTGGTCTGTCTGATATATATGAATTAGCAGTCTTTAAACCATGATTTTATAAATAGTAATCTGATTTTGCAATGACACACCACAAGTCACATCTTGCTGAAAGCAAAGAATGTGTGCTATTGCTTTCAGTATCTTGTTTCATTGTGAATTTTCAAATTTATTTGCAATGATGAAAATGTGCTACAACTGTGGTGACATGCCAAACTAGCACTGCAAGTACCTTTTTTGGCACATTGTGCAGAAAAATAAAATTCATACCAATATTTTGATTTGTCTTTATTAATGGCTCTAAATGTTCATTGTGTCCACCGACTCTTAATTTGTTCTACTCTACTTTTCACAATCTTCATGTGAAATTCATGATTAGAATGATCATGACAGGTATTATGGTATCATGCTGAGTATACCTCAAGAGATGTTTTTACACGTTTCAAAATTGTATTAAACTTTATTTTGTTGCCTTGTTTCTGAAAACTGGTAAGAGCTAAGATTCTATTGAATCCTTGAAGATTATTGGAAATAGATGTGCTCTTAAGACCTAATTAAATAATTTTACAAGGGAATGGAATGTATTAATGTTAACATTACTCTGGTAAATATTTCTGACATTGACCACATTATGCTTAGCAGATCAATATTTTTCAGCCACTTAATTATCTGGGTGACTGCATTTGCCAATTCAAACATAAATAAATGTCTCACCTGATCAAATACTTTATAGAGGTTGAGAGAATTGCTTCAAAAAATAAAGTGTTGTAGTTTTGAGAACAGGCAATGTTTCCTATAGCACTGATGACGACATTTTTTATATAAACTGATTTAATTTTTTAATAATTTCTATTTCAGAAATGACATGAAGGAGCAGTAGGCTGTACCATAAGAGAATCACACAAAATGATGTTATATCTGGTCTTACTTACAAATTCTCTTCAATTTAAATACACATCAAAAATATAAACACTGGATAAACATAAAAGCAAGGCTGTCTCTGCAGGTTATGGCATTCTCAAGAAGCTGGAATATGATAAATTGAAGCAATCAAACATGCAAAAAAAGTAAAAAAAAAAATTAAAAGAGCACCAGATCTTTCAGTAATGCAGAGAAATTTTAGGAAAACATTTGCTATTGTTTCCAGCTAATTAAAGCAAATTACATATCTCCAGGAATGAAGGAATCTTTCTTTAGGGATATTTAAAACCTTATTACAGGTGTAGATCTTTACTTTATAACTGATTCTATAAGAAAATAGTCCGAGACTCAAGGAGTTCCTAACTTTTTGGTGTTTGAGCAGAGGAGTACTCGGACTACCATTACTATAATGCTATAAAAAGCAAGACTCTCCTGGCATTCAGAAGTAACTGGTTTCCATCCTAGTATGTTTAGTTTTATTACAGGAATGCATTTCACATTCAAATCTTACAGTAAAGCCTGCCAAAGCAGTACCATGTTAACAGAAGCGCAGAATGCAATCAGAAAATGAAAACCAACAAAATCTCACCAGGAGATATTATCCTTATGCAAAATTACAAAGACTAGAGAAATTCCCCTGATGCTCCCATTTTTGCAAAATGGAATGATACTTTCTAGTTCAATTATTCCTTTCTTCTAGATGTATGCTGAACTTGGTAGAAGTACCAGGCACAAAGTGGACATAGAAAAGAGTGATCTTTGAAGACTTGTGAATCTCTACACTTGCAGGAGAACTGTAATACCAGTGCAATACCACAGCTGATCCATAACCATCACCCCACAGCTCATGTTCCATTACAAATGCTCACATTTTGAGGCAATCGTGCAATTTGTTAAGTCATGATATACAGGAATTTCTGGGTTTTCTGTTTGCTGTATTTGAAGTTGTGGTCAGATGCTCTGCATACTTTTGCAGTCTATTTTAAAAATGAAGAGATTAGAAATTGTTCAGAGAACAGTTACTGGAATGATCTGTAATCTGCTCTGGGAAATGTTAACATCTAAGAGCAGTCAGCTAATTGATTTATCAAAAACAGTACTTACATATTAAACTATAATAAGAACTAAAGTCTAGTAGAGGAACCACTGCAAATTGAGGACACAAAGCATTGAATATTTTTCTAAAGGCTCTTTCTCTCCTGACTAAAAAAAGGCAAGAGGAAAGGTCTTTTGTATGATATTTAATGCCAAGGTGAAAAGCCCAAGCTGAAAATATTTTCTTGACTTGCATCCTGTAATGGAACAAACTTCAAACTGGTATGAAGAAAAAGTACACTAATATGTAGTGAAAGACTCTAGTAGTCTTCCTAATATGCAGAAGAACTAGACCTGGGAGAAAAGCAGAATAATTTTAACACATCCTTGCCTCTTTTAAAATTAGAAAACCCAGAATTTTATCTAAGGACTGAAGGGTTTAACTGGGGGGTTTTGTATCAAACAGCACTTCTGAATTCTCCCATTCTCCCCTTCCCTATCCTCCCACCTTCAGGAAAGACTAATAAGTGAGACACTGAAATCGCTTAATTAGGCTGAATATAGCATAGGTTTGGCTTTTTTTATTTCCTGCTGGGAATTTCCATGGACACAACTCTTCCCATTCTGCAATAAAACCAAACACCGAGAATTTTGAAATACCAGGTGACATGAACACAAAACTATGTTTATTTCACTCAACAAAGATAAATTAGAACAACTGTTGCAATATTTATTTCTAAGTTGAAAAAAACCCAAAATATTAAAATACATTCAAAGAAAGTATTTATGAAATATAAAATGTAAACTTTAGTTAAAAATGCCTCAACTTATTATCTCTATGAAGGAAACTGGCATCAATTCAACATTAAATAGTTTTTTGAAGGATATGGAAAATTTTGTTTCAGAAATACCTATGTAGGATTCTTCTGACTTACTTAACAACCTCTACACTTGCTGAAGATTTATTGGCAAGGAAATGAGACATCTGAGAGTCAGTGATTCTCTTCAAAATATATGGTGTTTTGAATTTGTTTTCTAGGAACCCAATGGGCATTAGTATAACATTGCTTCTGACATTTTTTTCTTAGTCATTTCCCTGCCTGGCTATGGTATCTTTGTGAATTGAAGAACAAAAGGTGAAACAATACTATGTTTCTTTTTGTGAAAGTCTAGTGGTTGCAGCACTACTCTTTTTTTAGAATATGGACTTGTATTTTGGAATAGTATGCACAGAATTTAATGTTTTATCATTCTTTGGTCTCTCCACTACATATGGAATAGAGATCTGTAAGTACTATTTACAATTAGGATTGTAAGCAGCCTTTTTTTTAGTGTTTTTTTGTTTGTTTGTTTGTTTTTGGTTTTTTTTTGTGTGTGTGTGTGTTAGAGTGGTATCCAAAAGGATCCCTTAAAGCATTGTAATGACAGATATTTCACACTTTGCTTTACATCATTTAATCAGATGCATCTGGCCTCAATAACCATAGCACCACTAAGGAAAAGCAAACCAGCTTTAAATAGAAAGATATTATCAGTGTTTTAAAATGTAATTTATTCTACTGTTTCACTTTTTCACTATCAGTTGGCTCGTTGATTTATGATGTGTTTTACTGCAAACTGTAATTCTTAACAGCTGCCTGAGATGTTGCTCTCTCTCTCTCTCTCTCTGTTCGAGTATCTCATGTTACTCAATATTGCTAAGGACCATCAGGTTTTTTTGAGGGTAACATTCAAATGCAAATGGATTGTTTGTCATCATTAGTATTTAGAGAGCTTGAAAATACTCTCCTTACTAAAACAGGAGTCAGTTAAGCAAATATGTCAATAGCTTTTGAACACTATGAACTGAGACAATGTTGAATGTTCAAACATACATATGCTAATGGGGGAGTAATGCTTTCTATAATTTTTCATGGTAAGTCTTAGGCTTGCAGCACTGAAATAGAGTGCAGGTGAAGATATATTTATGATTGACATGGAAGGCCTCAGCTTGGTTCATTGTGCCTTAGACAACTAAAAGGACAGTCATGATTCTCCATTCAGAATAATCCACCTTTTTATTGCAGGAGGGGAAAGAGACATAACAAGCCGCCACATTCCTCAGTAAAAGTTATCCAGACACAACTGCTTTGCTCCTTTCTGAATGAAGTCTTAGAAGTCACTGCATAATTTCATGTTTCTGCCTTCTTCTCAAATTTTGAATACTGAATAGCTTTGCTACTACAATTACTTTGTGTATGAGTGTTAAACAGCTTCACCCAAAATGTATTTAAAGTAGGTGAAATGAAAACAGGAGACCAGGCATTTGGGTAGACTTTATTGTTAGATTCAACCTTGATTAATGGCTAAATAGTCTGGAAGGAAATGCACAGGGTGTCAGAGCTCTTACGCCTTTCTCAAAAGCTTTATTAGCTGGCTGAACAGCTATATTCCCTCTGCAAAATAACATATCCACGATATGAGTGTTGTGCATCTGGATCAACCCATTTAATTTAAAATACTTTGTGAGTCAAGGTGGATTAAATTTATTAGAATAGGTTCTGAAACCTTTCTGCTGTCTTATACAAAGCCTAGCCTTTGAACATTAAAATGTTTGAAAATTCATATAAAGGTGCACCCAAATTCCATATAGGTGCATGTATAATTCAGCATCTTGTTCTTGGGCAAACTGAGGTTAGTATGTACATTTTACAAAATCTAGTTCTCTGCTTTTTTTTCATTTTTTAAACTTCAGCTTCCCAAAAGTGAGTGTATGTTCCATGACAGAAAGTCAGCAAGCTGTCAGATAGAGTACACTTTATGAGAGCAATATGGTTTCATTTTGCAGAAACATTCCTGAGAATTTTAAGGAGCTGTCAAAAGCAATTCACTTTGTTACTGATTAACATTAAAGTCAGAAGTGAAACCACATAAAACAAGTTCAGGAAATAATAAAAAACCCCAGCAGTACTCCTGTCTTTAATTTTGACAGCGTTGTGGGAACACACTCTATTGCTTCTGTTTTGCTGCCGGAGCTTAGGCTCTTATAGGAAATTTGCAAATTTTTGGGCATACTGAGTGTAGTTCTTGAAATTTAGCATATTTAGAAAATGAAATAAATATAACATCAGTTAGTGATTCTAAGAAATTCATGATCATATCAGTTAATGCTCTGTGGTATTTTGAGTGTGTGGAATAAGCCTATATGATTAATCACATACATCACACACATATGTGTGATTGAAATAAGCAGATCTTGAAATAATTATAGAGGCTTAGTCACAATGATTTATTTAATGACAAGTATAAAATGTATGAATAAACACATTATTGCATTTTCTTGTTATGTGAGCATCTGATATTATTAAAAAGACCTAGGGAGAATATAAAGTAGCTAAGAGGATGAAGTGGACTCCATTTAAATGCTATTAAGTCAGTGTCATATCTATGGGAAGTATATTAAATAATGTTGATAGTAATTATTAATCTTATTAACGTACACATATCCTAGCACAAATTTAAAAAAACCAAGTTCATAGTGGAAAGATATCAGCAACTAATATAAGGTTCAATTTTAGGTCTGATGCTAACGTTCATAATTTTCTATTTTCACAGGTATCTTTCAAAAAAGTGGTTTTGGTTTGTTTTATTTTTTCTAATTAATACTCCTCTACATTTATAGAAGTTTAAGTTAAATAGATCCTGTCATTTCTAATAGTAAGCTTAGGAACAATCAATATATATTTTCAGGGATTTTTCTTAGAAATGTTTTTCTGACATATTTATGGAGACAAGGAACAGCTTTTGGAAATTAACCAGCAAATGCTAATGCAACTATATTTTTTTGAAATTCACAGAGAACTTGGAGAGCATGTGGTGCTTGGAGCAACAGAACAGAACTACACAAACTGAAAATGGAACTGTATTAGAAGCTTTTCTTCTAATGATAGTAGCCTAGTTATATGTTCATGCACGTAAAAGCTGTCACTAAATAGAAGCAGTAATTTCAGTGTCTGTCCATTCAGCTACCATTTGGATCTCATTATCCCTGAAACAAAGTGTTTTTAAGCATGGAGATTGCAATAGGTGTTTGTTTGTTTGTTTTAAGCATATAGTTGGTATTAAAAAAGCCAAATGTTATGTTTTGTTTAGCCCACAAAGAAGGTAGTAAGATTAATTGATTGCAGCACATGATCCATAAGTTCTTAGTAAAATAGAGATCTCAAGGAGATCTGGAGCTCTGAGCTATCTACAGAATTCGTAATTTTATCTTCTATTTAATGTTTGTATGGGATAATAATAAAAATAAGGAAATAATCCTATGCAAAATCTGATGAAGTATTGTATCAAGGAAGACATTTTCATGTTACATTTAATTATGTAAATATACGTCTGTGTTTGTGTGTGTGTGTATTTTTATATAAATAAGTATAGAGTTATACCTAAGTGTAAATTAACCAAATAGCTGACAGCAGGTTTTTATTTCAGCCTTGGCAAAGGCAAACATATTTTTAAAAATGCAGCAACAGTTCTGTATAATACTGATGCCTGTTTGAAGTGCAGGTGGACCACACCCTCCCTGCTGTTTCAGACGTGAAGTCATGCTCACCATTCCTGCCCTCGCACCCCGCCAGAAGCGCCCCGGGCTGCTGTCCGGGCTGGTGTTCAGCACCACGGAGAGAGCACATCCCTTCGGGACAGCGTCCCGCTCCCTTATCTACGAAACCAGGATCCGCGTGGTGTGCGGCAGTCACACAACAAAGCCTGTACATCGGGAGGCGTCTTTTGTTGTTGCTGGCATATCTAACTCTTTATTTCCAGCAGGTGGAGAGGCTTCAAATGTCAAAGAATACGCCAGGGTATTTTCCACGCTTGCCAAGGAGCTGCATCTACTTTTTCTCTAGGCAAAATGTAAAACCGACAAATAACTTTTCAGCAATTAATTTTGTTTGAGTAATTAGGGTTTCTGCCTCGGCCAGCTTCTGGTGTATAACGATCAGGTGGGTTAAGACCTTGAGGCATCTTTTGAGTCTTTGCATTCATCCTTGACTGCATGTTAAAAAATGAAAAATGTGGCTAGACTCGAACCTTCAAGCCAATGGAGCACTGTCCTCAGGCTGAAACCCAATGTGAAACTGATAATTTATTTTAATCCAGTCACATGCTAGTCTTATTAACAGGAAGACAGATTTTCTGCATTGTTTTTTAATCAGGAAGTTGATCACTGACAGCTGTTTTTCTGAACTGATGTTTTATTAAATGTCTTCAAGTGTACTAGTAAAAATGCTATTTACACTGTGTTTCACTATTGTCACAGTTATCAAAATATATTATGCTACAGAACTGTGATCTAGAAATATACAATAGGAAAGCAATTCCATATATATTAGAAATATGTCTGTTGCCCCTTTTTCACTGTAAAATAGCTAGTTTACAGTGAAAAATGGGCAACATATGTCCTAGAATTTAAATAGGAATTATAAATGCTTTCTATAATTACAAAAGCTGGAAATAAACCAAAGAGTGTATGACCAATCACACACCCTGGGGATAGGGGCAGAAATGAACTTTAGTGTCAAGGCCACCTAAATACAGTAGCATCTGCTTTAACACCAAATTTTTTTTTTGTCCCAGATGAAGGCTATTTTCTGCTCTTAAGGTGTTTTTTCATGTCAAAATGAACATGCTAGCCCTGACGATTAAGCAGTACAAACCCCTGACAATTCACTGGACATGATTGTATATATTTAAACTTCATTAATTATAAATGAACTGAAATAGCCAAATGCAAAGAATCTCTTCTGACACAGTGTAATGAAAAAGAAGGCAAGCATTTTGGAAAAACAAATTAACATTAATAACTTAACTGATTTAAATTCCATCTTGAAAAACGGTAAAGTGATTGGATAGATATAGAATGTTTAGTGATGCACTGTGTCTGAGCAAACAGTTCATCTAAAGAATAAAGTAATATATCAAGCTCTGTATAAGAGTGATATTGCATAATAAATATTCTTGTCCATAGTTGCAAAGCCTTTGGACTTTGAGCTGTGTGACAGCTATACCAGAAATGATGATTTTGTCATCACTACAAGGCTGCTGTGGTATCTCTGATAGTACCTCAGTCACAGTATTGATATTGACTTAAGTTATTGATCAGAGAGATCAAAATAATTGAGCAATGCGAGAGAAATAGTCAAATAGTCAGGAGCTTAACAGGAGTTTTCTCCCATCACAATTCAATGTTTTTAACTATCTTTAAGGTATTATTTGAAAAAGATAGCTCAAATTTTTGGTGTTGGAAATCCAATGATTTATTAAATGTGTAAAATATTGATGTTGATGGATTTTGTATCCACTTCTTGATATATGACAATAACTAAATTGCCCCAACCAGGGAAAACTCTCCATCCTGAGCTACAATACATGTTTTAGCTGTCTGACCTCACTGACAATCCTCAGATACTTTCAACTGGCTCAAAGTCCACATCATCGCAATTATATTCAAATAATTTGTACTTAGAGAAAAACAAGTTAAAGGGTGTCTAATTACTAACATGATGAAGTAGAAGAAAACTCATCTCTGCAAAACTCTTCTAAGATCACCTCATTTATAAACCATTTTCAGGCTTTGAAATATCTGGAGATATATATTTGTATCTGGATAAGGAGAGACACACTTAATAGTATTTTGTGACTTTTTAAAACAGCAATACTAGTTATATGACAGTTTAATCAGTTACATCTTAATACAAGAAAAACATACACACATGATAAAAAAATAAAGAAGACCTTTATATTCACTTGTCTATCCATAAACCAAAAGGCTGAATTACCTATGTGGATATATACATCCCTTGTATATATGCAGTATTTAAAAACTACCAACATGTTTTAAGACTCTTTAAAAACTATTGTGGATATAATTAAAGAGAAAATATATAGAATATTCAACGTCTGAAAAGCACCTTAATAGGTGCACCACAAGAAGATACTTTTTTTAATGCATGAGGCCTCTATGCTAGAACTGCTATGTTGATTTGTAAATGTAATGAGATAAAAAAACCTACAAACTTTTTTTCCTTCTACAAGTGGAATTAATTATTAAATGTTTATAAAGTACTTTGGAATGTAACTAATTTATAAATATCCTAGATAAATGTTAAATAGATTTACTATAAATTTGCAATGACATAAGAAATCTAATAATGTTATTTTACTGATTTATTAAAATGACAGCAACAATCTGGGTTTGCTCTGCTGTGTAAATCCTTTCATGGTACATTGCTACAGAACCTGCTTTTTAAAATAACCATGCATAGCTCAGGAAAAATTACTTCTGTGCAAATGTGGAGCTCTGCAAAAAAAATACCAATACTAGGGCTTCTTATAATAAATAAGGAAATAAAAATGTGGTTGAGAAACCCTGTGGAATATCAAAACCTCAGGTAGCAGCTGGAACTAAATTACTCTGGAAAAATCCCTTTGCAGTTTTTTTTCAGAAAAGGACCTTTAGATCAACATCAAGAAAACTCCAAATTGAAACTTAATCAGGAGAATTGAGATCCAAGGCTTCTTCCAAACACAAATGGATCAGAGCAGGACAGCCACTACATCTGAATGCCTGAGTCTGAAAAGGAGATAATCATAAGCAATCAATTAAACATTTAATTTAGATTTTAATTTTTCCAGTTGTTGTACCTATTTTAAGTCATGCACTGATATTGTATACTATTTAATTTTCAACTTTTATAGTCAAATATATATGTAATATTCCATTAGAATTATTTTTAAAAGCCAACCAAAAACTGAAAAATTTTGAAAACTTTTGTTGTTTTCCTTGTGAAGTAGTCAATAGTCGTCAAGATATCTCTGCACACATAGGTTTAATATGTGCCTCTTTGTTTTTATTAAACACCAAAGCAGCAGATTTGGTGAGCAGCAAAACAGTATTAATCAGAGGAAAAAGTTTTTACCAAGTGGTCCTAAAATGGTGCAATTTTCTTCAACTCAAAATTAAATATTTATTCCTTAAATGAATGTAAATAAAATTCCTGACACAGGATAGAGGTTTCATAATATGTTAATTTCAAAATATACCTAGCTCACCCTTTTTTATAAAAAAAAAATTATTATTCAAATTAAAGTGAGTTTTGGCTTTTCAGAAGGAACAAATTTTACTTTCCATAAGATAGACACATAACTCAGAAATGCAATGAAATGTACTGTAAATACAAGCTATACACCTTCTAATGAATAAAAAATCCTGTTTATAACTGGGCCAGGACATATTCTTTAGCTTACAAATCTATGTGAATGCTACTGTGCCTGAAGGATATATAATTGTAAATGGAGAAAAATGGAGAAAGAGCAGTGAAATTCATCCTGCTGGCTTGGAAGAATAACACAGCTATGTCAATGAAATAAAACAGGCTTTACTGCTAAAGAAAACCTTTTTCATTGGAAATTTCTTTGCTCTAAAACTCAAGTTTCGTGTTACAAGTTTGCCTTTGCATCCTGTTCAGCAGAAACCAAGAACTCTCAACTATTTGAAGGCAGTCGCAGCTTCACCAGGGATCTCAACAATATTTCATGCAGCAAGTTGTTGAAACGTGTTCATCTGAAGGAACATAAAAAGAGAAAAAAGAGTCCATGTACTTTATGAAAGTCACATCCCTTATCTACGTCCTTTCACTATTATTTCCTTTCCAGACTTAAAGGAGAAAAGAGGATGGTGTTTCAGATTTGTTTGTTGTGTACATAGGTTCTGAATGTGTAAATAAAGCATGAGAAAAAATGATCTGTTTTTCAATTCAGTGTTTCAATCAGTTCTAGGACAACAAACACTTTTTCTGGGACTTTTAGATTAGTTAAATATTATAAAATCTGTATGATAAAGTATTTCCTAAATCACTCACATAAGACTGATGCAGCAATATGTATCACTGAGTAGATCACTGTACAAATAGTGTACAATGAGTGTACACTGTGCAGTATTTATATGAATAGGACATCAAAGGAATTACTCTGATGTCAAGACACAGATGTCTAGCCCTTTTTGAGGTGCCTTCAAAAGATTCTATTGCTCCATAAAGGCACAGATCCTCTGCACCTCATCTGCCAGCCTCAGGTGAGTGACTAAACATCCTATGGTGCTTATACAGTGTGCATTGTCTTAATGGACAGAAGACCTGCATCTTAAGACAACCAGAATTTACCCATCTAATTTAGTAGACTAAGATCCATTATAGTAAAAAAAAAACCCAAAAAAAACCCCCAAAACCTACTAAAAAAGAGAGGTTCACCTACAAAATTACTTTCTTTAACAGGAAGTATGAGTTGTCCTTTAGAAACCTCTTTTTCACCAATAGTACAACTGGTGATGCATACTTTGGTTTTTTCCCAGGTGTCCAGGGAGATGAAGTTTACTCCAAGAACTCTTTTGAAATGTTCTGTTAGGAAGTATGTCCTTTCAATGTAGTTCATAGCGACAAGAATAAACCTCACTCTTTCTTTAAAGAAATCCCAAACCCAGTAGCCCTTGCTTTTCCTCAGCAAGTATTAATGGAAAACTGTGCTTTGTATTATGGGGGAAGTAATCAAATAAGCAATTCCTTCACCTTAAGTTTCACTCCAAGATTTCTTTCCTGAAGCATTAGATATTTTATTAATTCACATTTGTATTTTTCTACAATGGAGAATCCCAAAAAAACACAAAACCCACTTTGTTGCTGTTATAGTTAAAAATTCTGCTTTTTAGAAATAAATATATTCTTCAACATCATTCTGTGCTGACTTTAACACTTCCTTATTTCATAATCAACACCAGGAGTAGGTTTAATATTTAATTTCAAATGTCCTCATTTTTTAAATTCTTACATCAAGTCTGGTTGATCCAATAGTGTCTTTAACGTAATGCAGAGTTTGTTAACTAACAAAATATCCATGGAATGCAAGGAAGCCCTAGATTTTCAATATTTTTTTGCAAATGTTAACTTTTATAGTGTGCAATCTTTGGAGTTAGCATAGAAAACTTACTTTACTTTCTGGTAATAGAGCAATGGCTTTTATGTGCTGATAAAATAATTTATTTTGACACATGACAATGTTAAGTATTAATTAAAGGGGCAATTAAAATGAGCAAAACCAGTTGATACATCAAATGTTTATTTTTGTCCTGAACCTGAAAAGTGATAAAACTATAGATTTAGAATGCATAATTTTATCTGGGGTTTAAAAATAGACCAAGTCATAAGGACATGGTGTCTCAGATGAATGCTGCATGAAATGAAGTGCACTGTGATATAATCTGGAATGAAATGACCTTCATTTTTCTGTTAGACATTTAGTGAATATTTTAACAGTTTGGTCTCAGCCTTCCTTAGTTGTAAGAACTTTGTTTAATAATGTTCTTCTCTTCTTCATCTTGTTAGACTAGTCAGCAAACACTCAGAGTATTTCTGCCTATTTAGGTTCTGTCTGGGATGGAGTGAATTTCCCCTATAGCAGCTCTCACAGTGCTGTGCTGTGCCTTGGTAGCCGGAAAGGTTCTGATGACACCCCAGTGTTTTGGGATCTGCTGAGCACCAGCACTGTCTCTCCAACTCCACTCCTCAGTAGGCTGAGAGTGAACAAGACCTTGGGAGTGAACATAGCTTTGCTCCTGCATGCATGACCCTTGCTGGTAAACACTGGATCTCACGGAAAAATGTGATGATTAGGAGAGGAAAAGGTTGCTTTGTTTCACCTGATGAGGGAAGGGGGTAGAAGAAGAGAAAGGGCAAAAAAGACACAAAATAAACCTGGAACAGACTGCTTGTTCATAAATGTAGTTGCATGAATCATAATGATCTCATGCAGGGGTAGGAGTGAGGTGGACGGGTTAGATTTCAAAGGAGGGTGGATCCTAGTATGTTAAAAAGCTGGAAGAGAGAAAATTTAGATTTCACATGCAATTACATATCATGTCACAGACTGTAGTTCATTCAAGTAGTGTGAGAAATCACAAGATGACATGAAATCAAATGAAAGTCACTTGAGAAAGATTATATTAGTTAGACTGGTACATAAACAAGTACAATTTTGTAAGAATTTGTCAAAAATAAGAAAATTACCCATTTGAGGATTCCAATGGCAAAATGCTTAACTATTATGAACATAGTTTATGATGCTTCAAGGACCACTTCACAGAATTATATTCACTTTTACATGACTCCATATCTATTATTGCCATTGCATTTAGACTCCTGGAATTACTAGTGTCCAGGTGCACCTGTTATGTAGAAAGAAGTCTAATTTTTTTAAGCATTGGAATGTTAAATCGATTATGACATTTTAAGCAGGTGTGTCTTCAATAAATGTAATTACAGAGATGCCTTGAGAAAATGTAATGCATTTTCAGTCAGATATACTCTGCTTCTGTGTTAGTCGAAAAACATTCTGTTTCTATCCAAGTTTTCACAAAATAACTGCCAAGCTGAGTGATGTCACCGAAGAAACATTTTGAAATATTCTTTGTCTTCATGTTTGAAGAAACGGAACAAGAAATCTCTCTCTCCGGATGGAAACTGTTAGAGGAGGAATAGGATTATGAATGAGTTACTGGTAGAGATAAAAAAAAAACAAACCCAAAGCAAAATATTCCCTCCTAGAAACCCAAAAAAAAAACAGTGCAGAAAAGTTACACCAAATCTCTTCACCATACTTACATCAGGAAGGAAAATAATCAAAGTCAAAAGGACTATTTATAAGATGGAAAGAAGAACAAAAGGTGTAACAGAATGAGTTTGCTAAGCAATGAGGAAATAGAGGTGAATATATGAGTATTTCAGAGAAGCACAGTCTGTTCTTTGTACTGGGAGCCGAAGTTAACTTTTAGTCTGTTCTTATTTCTGTATTTCTTTTTTTTTTTTGTAAATTCTGTGGATAGAATTGTTGTTAGCAAAAAATTAAAGACACTAAGAAGAGGAAGATGTATTACAGAATAATGGGTTTAATTGTGTAGTACCCAGATCACAAAAATCATGGAATCAGAGAATTTTTAGGCTTGGAAGGGACCTCAGGAGATCATCTGGTCCAATTAAAGGCAGGGTCATTTAGAGCAGGTTTCACAGGAACATATCCAGTGGGTTTTTCATGTGTCCAGAGAGGGAGACTCCATGACCTCTCTGGGCAACCTGTTCCAGTGATCTGCCACCCTCAAGGTAAAATTCTTCCTCCTGTTGAGATGAAACTTCTTGTGTTTTAGTTTATGGCCATTGCTCCTTGTCCTGTCACTGGGCACCACTGAAAACAGTCTGGCACCATCGTTTTGGCACCTGCCTTTGAGGTGTTTATATATATTGATGAAATCCCTCTCAGTTTTCTCTGTTTTATACTAAACAGGTCCAGCTCCTATAGTCTTTTCTCATAAGAGGGAACTCCAGACCCTTCATTACCTCTGTGGCTCTCCACTGGACCCTCTCCAGTAGTTCCTTGTCTTTCTTGTACTGAGGAGCCCAGAATTTGACACAGTTTTGATATTCACTAATTGTTTCTAGTTTAGATTCTTACAGAATCTTACAAATTCCACTCCTTCCAACAAATGGAGCATGGAGGATCTTTTCAAACAAAAGAATGAAACATAATGTAGAGGCACCCATGCATTTTATGCAGTAGCACAAAACAATCTATCAGTAGAGTATGGGAAGTGAAAAGTGAAAATCTGACAATGCCTTTACAGCCAGACTATCATGTGGTGGTTCTGTCCTCTCAAAAAATATGGGAAAAGGCATTTTAACTTATGCTTCTACAGGGCTGAAGGACAGAAGTAATTTTTCTTGAAAATGCATTTTGTATGACACTAGGAATAATTAGATCATTAGATCTGCCTGCTAAGTGAAACAAGCATGTGTCCAGACATAGATTGGAAACAGCTCCCCTCTCCTATGACACAAAATGTGGAATGCACTGGGGAATGCTAAGGGTAGAAAGGAAAATAGAGGCTGCAGTATTTGTCACCTTCCCCCAGACTTATCCATGAGCAAGACATACCAAATTTGTAGTCTCACTAGGGCTTTTAAGTCGTAAGTGGGATCTGAGATTTTAACTTCTGGGTTGCCTAAAGTGACAGTTAGGTTCTGTAGTGGGACAGCTGATGCTACATATAAAGAAACAGATTAAAAAATGAACTCCTCTAAAAAAGAGGCACGGAAAGAGTAAAACAAACTAAAAAACCTCTTCAGGATGCATTGAAAATAAGAATACATCAGTTTTAACTGTTTTTAAACTGTAAGATAGTGTGAATGATTCTATGAAAATTAGTGAAAGATTAAAGTGAAGTGTTCCATGGGTGATAGATGTAAAATTTAAAATGTAAATCTATGGTTCAAAAAAAAATATTATAGCTTCACTATTGATCTCCTATCCTGGAAACATCCTCAAGCACAAGCAATTCCTAGGTATATAGTGATTTTTGCAGAATAAGGTATGCCTTCTTTAAGTCTGTTCGTTGTCTTCTTAATAACAAACATTCTTTTACTGCCCTTCTCCACAAAGTTTGCTTCTCATTGTGGCATGAAAGCTACACACATTCTCACTTGATGTTCATTTTCTAAAGATTGCGAAATTTATGGATTTTGCTCCTAGAATCACGTTATCCTGTCTAAGAACCCTACTTGTCTTTGCAAAAGTTGATGAAGGTTTCTCTGGAATCTGGTTTGACTGCCTGATTTTGATGATGTGGTTCTGCAGCAAGGCTGAAATGCAATGTTTTAGATGGACTAGTGCCAAAGAGAAAACCAAGTCTGCTGCAGAGTGAAGGCCTCTGAACAGCAAGTGGACAGTCTTCTGGATTGTTCTTTGAAGGGTTACTCTTCCACAATGCTAAGAGAGTTGCTCCAATCTTGTCATGCAGGCACTAAAGCTCATAAATTATCTAGATATATAGCAAATCTGATTTCAGCTCTTGCCTCAAGACTGTACACTACAGTGATGTAGATGCAACAACCCAGACTTGCAATTACAGCTCCACTTCTGGTGCTACAATTATATTCTGAATATCAGAAAATAAATTTCATTTTCTCACAATAAGGTCTTATTTGTAATACTGATACTGAGGACAGAATAGTTCAGTTGAGGGCAATACAGATGAGATTGCATTGTATTTTGTGAAATTCATTCTTGTATTTACAAGGTTTGATTTGAAAGCTAAAATTGATTTGACTAGAGAAAATGTTCCTTAAAATTTTACCTGATGTAAAGTATCACTTCTATTAAGGAGTTTTAAGGGGTAGAGGTGTAATCATTTTTGGTATTCTGGCTTGTATTCTTAGATCAGTGACGGATTATTGTTCACAAAATGAGGACAAGCCACAATTATTTTACTCTGGCTCAATTACTCCATTTATAAAGTCAAGGTAATGATGCTACTCCAGATTTTCTGATTGATAATGCTCTGTCAGAATGGAATTTAAAAAAATAAATCTTGATACAGGAGTTTACACCAGATAAGAATCTGATCTTGACTGACTAAAAATACTCAAGTTATAAATGGAAGGAATAAAAGTAATGGTAATTCTTAAATTAATTTTCACCCTTTCTCAGATAGCTTTCTGTAGAAAATAGTAGGAAAAAACTTAAGATTTTCTATCCCAGCTTGGATTAATATAATGATATTAATTTTCCTTTTTTATACAAATAGTTTGAAAAGGACTATCATTTTAAGTAATTTTCCAGTGTAAACGAAAGGGAAGGGTCATGGTTCATAGATACATATTAATTTGCTTAACAGAAAGCAATTTGCTTTTCCTTAATTAAACTTAACCACTGCAGTCTTTGTTTTAAATTGATAAAAGGATTACAAAATTCTCTCTTCAGGTTTGTGTAGCAGTTAGTGTTTGAATAAAAATGCATTTTGCCTGAACTCAAATTCCATTAAAGAATTATGAAGAGAAATACTCTTAAAAAATTAAAGTAATCTTTATGTTTCTTCATTAAGTGGTAGCTTTCCCTTTCAGTCCTGAATTCTAAGGTTTGTATGATTACTGGAAAACTAAGTTGAAATAAACAGGTAGAGCCTGTCACTCAAATTAAAAAAGTCCATTAATTAAACATGTAACTATTTTTTATGAATAAGTTAAAAAATTCTCTATTTTAAGAGTCAGTCAGTCTTAATGAGTCAGACTTAATGAGTCAGACTTAATGCTGAAGGTAGATTTCATCAGTTTTAGAGGAATAAATGTTTATAAAATCAGAACTGTCCATTTGAAGATCTCCTACTCTATCCATTGACTACTGAATGATGTGAGTAACCTATAATGAGCTGAAAATTTTTTCTGGGCCTACATGGATGTGTCCTTGAGCGAAGTGTCATGAAGTTCAGTGACTCTGAAAATAAAACCCTCTTATATATCCCAAACAAAATACTGAACGTACCACGCACACACACAACGTATAAGTTGGAGGCTGAACCAGCAAAACCAAGACTTGGAAGGACCAAATAATTCCTGTCTTAACCTTTGGAAAGAAGTGGTTAAAGAAATTACATTCCCAGTAGCCAGATTTAAAAAAAAATGAAATCTAGGATAATACATAGTAAGAGTGAGAAAAAAGAATTCCCAAACTTGAGAAAGTAAGAGTGATTGATTTGATTACTTTCCCATTAGTCTTACCTTGAATAGAAGAAGATATGGGAGCAGAAAGAAAATGAAATAGTAATTGTTTGATTTCCTTAATGACATAACTTCCTTTTTTTTCCAGTACAACAAGAGCAACTTTTATTTCTCTCTTCTAAAAGATTTGATACATTGTTGCTAGTGAAATGTCTATATACATTGTCAGAGGAAATTAGTAAAAGCTGTGTAAAATGATGTGGAAGTGAAAAAAGGATAAAACTAGAATGAATTGTGCTGCAGTGGTGTAAAGTTGTCCTGGGGGCTGTTGCCTCTCTGGACTCAATGTCCAGGAGCAGTAGGGGCTGCCCCTGAGGGGGCTGAAATTGACTCCTTGGCTGTGGGCAGGGTGGGAGAGCCCTGGAGGGGCCAGGTAGATGCAGTCAGATTTGGTAGGCTTTGATAAACTGAAAATAATTGTCTGGTGGTCATTATTAGAATCTTTTCAAGGCGGAGCTTGAATATGAAACTCAAGGATCTTAAATGGCTTTCAAAATTGTGACTACAATTGCAATTTTTAAACATATCATGGATACAAAAAAAAAAAAAGACACCTGACCTATTTTTGGCATAGACCTTTAATATATATATATATATACATGTGTATATATAAAAGAGTGTATACAGGTGGAAACCAAAAGATTTTAAATTGGTAGATTTTGCAATAGTCCCCAGTAAAAGTACCAAGAGAAGAAGTACAGACATTAGGATGCTGAACTTCTGAACTAGGTCAGTGATAGTGGAGGTTAGAAATCACATTTATAACTTGCAAAGGGTGGAACAAACACTGAAATGTGTTTGTGGTGTTCTGAATATATTACACCCCTAAATTTAGAAAATGTTAGCAAACAGAGGGATGATACAGCAACACACAAAAGGAAGAGTGAGAGACACCTGTGTCCAGGTTCAGAGGAAAGGAAGGAAGGGGCACAAGACCCGCCTTCTTTATTTTTTATATCCATTTGGAAATCACTATTCATTGGAGGAAATCAGTTCTTCCTCCCTCAACTACAGTGGTCAAAGGAAATGTCCATCAAAGTTCTGTGCCCATGAGAAAGGAATGTGAATGATAAGATACAGTTACAATAACATAGCTATGTTTACAGAAAATAACCGTGAGAAAGTAAAAAGCATCCAGCTGCAAAAGCAGGGCAACAGAGGGACATCAAACAAAAGATTATAAATGTTATAGTTTTAGAAAATAACTCTGAGAGAGAACTTAGAGAGTGATTCATAAGATCAGGAGAGTGGCTGTGGCAGGACCGTGTAACTCCCCCTCTCTGCTCTCAAATCTTATCTGCTGATACATAGATTAGGGGACTATCTTCCCCTAAAGTTCTTGGTGCCAGCTGTGAGCTCTTTGCTGGGAAGGCAGAATATCCAAGATAAAGTGACTGACAGATACAAGGATTTTACAATATAAAAGGCCACTGTAAGCTCCAAAAATCAGACAGCAATTTGGTTACTTCTTGAAGTGCACAAACTGTTCTCTCCAACATACTTTAGACGTCAAGTATGTAGTTTCTGTGCTTCTCTTCTAGAAGTTGAGACAAAGGAATTGGTATGTACATTAATTCTTAACCTTACTATTTCTTTTCTATAGGTACCTTTTATTATTGTGCACTATTTATTCTTCTGGTAGTACCTTTTGTTTATGCTGTGTAGTAAGAAGTTTTGCTTAAATTCTGGTCTCATATGTGTTTTCTTGTGACTATTACAATAAATCAATCCATGTTGTAATTATCCTGATCGATCATAACTAAAGAACAAGAGAGAATAGGTGGTTTTGGAGTGCAGGCCACTTCAAGAGAATAAAACCCATTTTAACTCTCTCATATTCATAACAGTGGTTCATAAGCCTGATCTTAGATGTCCTGTTCCTTTTGGACTAAGTGAAAACTGGAAGGTTTCTGGTACTGGAGTGACAGTATCATGGTAAAGTTTGGAATCACTATAACAGGTATTTGGAAATATCAGAGAGAAGGATATGTTTGAATGGACCAAGGAAATTCAGAGCTGCACTTGGGATGCGTCTACCGCTTTCTCATCAGTAGCATGGCAGAAAACTTATCTGGGAAGTAGAAAGAGACCCTCTAAACATTTCTCAGCCTGGTAGTTTGAACTGGCAGTTTTTCAATGTCATCAGATATTTTGCTACCTGTTCATTCCTACTGTGTTCTACAATTAAATTCTAGATTTGATATGAGTTAATTTGCATGTTCTTAGGAAATGCAGCTCTTTTGCTGACATTTATTGTGTATCCTTTTTATCTCAAGGTCTATAGGTAAGACTTAGGCTTCTGAATAACTAGGACAGTAAATGCATCAACAACACTACTGGTCATACATAATGAATTGCTCAAATCAGCCAAGAAGGTGTCTTCAAAATTAGACTCCTCATTACAGATCAAATGAGATATACTACGTTGCTGTCTGTCTTTCTGTTGGGGAACTCATGACATCACTGCAACTTTGCTGGTTAATCTACAGTCCATGCTCCATTCATTGAGTTAAAGACCCTGAAGATAATGAGAAAAACATGGCTTTCTATTAATTGAAAATCCATCTGTAAAAAACAAAAGCATACTCTTATTTTTTCACATTGGTGTTTATTTTTACAAACTGCTCAGGGATTAGCTCATCAGCAGTGGTATGTAGTTTTGGTTTAAGATTGTAGTTTAATGGTTGTGGCAACCAACCACTGATGTTATAGTAGGAATAAAAATATAAACCGTTTTCTAGACTGTATTGCAGCAGCATATCTAGTTTCTCGTAATTTAATGGTGAAAGTAAAATCAAAGAGGTCTTTTATTGAAATGAAAGGTGTTTACTTTTTTATTCTGCTTGAGAAAATCTTTGAAGCCTTCTCTGAAAGTCGTATGCTTACTTACATTAAGGCTGTCACCATTCAATAGAAAAAAAATTAAAATCACATTTAATTGTCTCAGTCTTCCATATGCGCTATTCTTATTCTTACATGCTGCAATATTTTACTGGTGACTTTTACTGTCAGCTAGAAAAATAATTTGTATGCTAATCACACAGCTTGCCTTAGGAAATATATGTATCTTATCTCTTTAAAGGCCAGAGCAAAGTTCTGAAATAGCTGATGGTCTTATTACAGTAACCTACTCTTAAGAACTAGCTGTGATATGTAAGATTAGAAATATTACCATTACATCTTTAATAACTTTTTTTTCTATTTGTGTAGGTCAGCTTTATACCTCATCCTTTTAAACTACCTACAATAGTTGGAGAACTGTGTTAGTATGCTATACTGTGGCTAAACTGGATTTGCCCCAGAAAGGTTTTTGGATTGTCCTGTTACTGTGATAATTTAAAAAATGTTTCATCTTTCTTAGGTAGTATGCTAAGTGACTTAATCAGGATTCAGAAGAAACTGGATCTCGGACAGGAAAAAATTGTATATTAACACTGTCCCAAGATTTTATTTATACAGTATGGCTAACTCAGTCCACATAATTTTTCATGCTATTTAGAGAGATACATAGAAAATTTTGGAAGCGAAAGCCCAATGAAGTGAGTGCTAAAATCCTTGAACAATGCCACAAGTTAAATACAGTTCAAAAACAGGTGGTAAAAAAAAATCAGAAAAAAGAAGTATTTTTACATTTTCATTATTGTAAAATCCCCCACAGTTTTAAGAGTACCTGCAGGCTTGTTGTATATATATAGTTGCCATAATCACGCCTTAAAGTTAAGACAAGTAGTTAAATACAATCTCTAGGAAGGTAATAATACATTTCACTGAATAAGCATTTTTACTTTCCTTTGAGTTTTACCAGTGGAGAAAATTATCCTGAGGTTTGTGTGAACCAGTGAGATTAAAATTCCTAACAAAGTTTGTGGAATTGTTTCAGCATTTATGGGTAGTCCTTGCATGCAAAACCTGAAAATCACGAATGGATGGACCTCACCATTAATAACGCAGAAGACGAAAGAACAAGGTCATTAATAGCATTTATGGGAGATAGGGAAGCACGAAAGTTGTGACCACCAATTACAACAGAGTATGTTACAGTGAGTTCTGGAATTAGAAATACAGGGAGGGAATCAGGGGAGAATGATAAACACAGCTGGCTGAAGAGGGAGTTAACAAGAAAATAGAAAAGAAAATAGAAATCTATTTTAGACACAGTACAAAATCCTTCAATAATGTAAATTGTTATACTTGCACTGATGTTGATTTACCATATTATCTCAATTCACGGTGTTTTATTGTCTACTGAAGTATGTATTACTGATCCATCCTTTCTGGTGTTGGTATTTATTGACAATGATTATGATACACCATGCACTCATATGCTGAATTTATAAAAGCAAAACAAGTCATTAAATAAAAAACAAATTTTCAATAAGAGTTACTTTTGCTGTAATTAAAACAAGTTTTCAAAATGTTACTGGAAAGAAAGCAAGGGTGAGCATCATAGAATTTGTTCAGAAAAAAATCAACCTATTGTACAGCCAAAGAAAGAGGTAGGGGGTTTTGACTCAACATGCAAAATGATTACTGTATCAAATGATTTCTGCACAGATTGTTTTTTTCTTATGCTAAAAACTGTTCATAATTATCTACTACTCAAACCAGCATTAGGGATATGGAAATTAAATTCTTGGGCTGTTTTAAAGTGTCTCTGTACCACGTATTTTTGTTTCTTTGGGAAAAAAATAACTCAAGTAGCCAGCTTGATGGTGTGGTATGTATTTCTTTTGAGCAGTACTGTTCTAATTCTGGATCATTTTCACAAATAAATACGCCTAACAAGAACTGCCAGAGGAAATTTTTTCCCACTTTTTCTCCCAGAATGAAAGGCAATGTTTGTCTAGACCTTTCTTACAGTTAATTACAACACAGAATAAAAATGATAAGTCTGTTTAAATTAAAATTCTGTCTCAGACAGTACTGATAAGAAATATGACACAGGGAAACATGTGGGTCTCCTCTCTCTGTTCTTCTGCTTCAGCTCTTCCAGCATCCACAATTGTTATAGTATGGGTAACAGGTACATCCCTTCCCAGTCTTTTAGTTTTTGCTTATGGATCATTTCTCATTAATTTCTCTTTTTTGGTATTGAAACTGCAGAGACTGTCATATTTCACTATTTATTGTGACAATAAAATGAAGAAATTTAGTATTATCTGTGCATCCTCCCGTACCTCAAACCTAAAGCCTATGTTATTTTCTTGGTTTTAAGTTGATCTCGTAGTTTCCTTGATTTTCCCTCGCTTTAGTATTGTTAAAGGATGTTAAGAGCAGTGGTCAACTCCAGCAACTCCTAAGCACTGGAGCAGGGTGTCTTGAAGACTGGGGATCTTTGTCTATGCTGAGAAATGAAAATGCTGCTTTCCCATTGTAGGTCACACACGGTGGACACTGGTATGGCCACAGACAAGGTGCTGCCTCCAATAGCACCTATATCTAGGACAGCATCAAACACAAGCACTCACAGCCAAGTCCCTGTCCTCCATGCAGGGAAAGAGAGAAGGGCACTAGAGCACACACAACACTCCCTAGATTGCCAAGCACATGAACATTCTTGGATCCTCTCAGTGCCAGCGTAGTGACTCTGTCTGCCCTGCACCCTTGCATTGATGCCAGGCCCCCTCACCTGCCCTATGGGTTTCCTGTTCACTGACTGGTCCAGCTTTTTGCTCACTAGCAAACACTGCACAGACATTCATCTCACAAGCATCCCCTCAAATACACCCCACCCACTTGGTATCCCTGCCTGGCCCCAGGACATTATCTTTGCTGCCTAGTCCAGCTCAAGGTTTGCCAGCAAAGAACACATGCACAGCCCCCATTTTAAGGAAGATTCAGAAATTTGCCCCACTTAGCAGCCTGTACCAGGCACACAGGTTGTGTTCTGTGGTTCTACTGCAGGCACCAACACTGAGCTTCTCACTTGTTTCATGCCGTTTCATCCTAGTAGCTGTTTTGGGACACACAGTGCTGCAGCCCTAAGGGTTGAGGCCAAGCCCCCTGCCTGCTCCAGTAGCTGGCAGTGGTGTGAGGCTTGCTTACACCTCTGCTCTTACTCCAACAGCTGGCCTCCAGTCTGTTCCAGCAGTAGCTGACACCTAGTTCTTGCAGCAGATGGGATACACATGGGATAGAGTGAGATTGCTCAGAGAAATATTTTAGAAAGGATTTGATAAGAAGGCAGGAGAGACTGGTTGTCAGGGGCAGGGCTCAGTCACATGAACATACTGACCAGCCACATTTTACATGCAACTGTTCCCTTTTATATTCTGTAGTTTCTCTTCTCCATTTTGTTACTCCCAGGTTTCTTCCCATGCATGTTCCCTCATCAGTTTGCTTAGTTCCACTAACCCCACTACAACAACCCAAATTTACATCCTTACCATTTGCAAAGTCCTGGTTTGCCTGTAGTTTCTTGATAACCCACCAAAATTAGTGTGACTGGCACAGTTTTTTACTTGTCTTTGTCTCCACTAATTTTGTCTGTCAAGTCTCAAGTCTGTGTCTCTGCGGTATTTTGTCCCTTTTTCTTAACATCTCATCTGACAAGGTCCATGATGAGAAAATTTCATGGAAATAAACATTCAAATATTTCACATACCCTTATCAATTAGCGTGACCAATGAGATTTGATTCTTACTACTGCCTCCCTTATTGTTTGCCAGGCAGGTTTGTATGTTCTTGTTTATGTCTTCCTCCTGTTCTTGTTATTCCCTTTTACTTTGAACAGGCCTTTGACCAGATACCCTTGAAAGGGCAGACACTTTCTCCTTGCACATACCCTTACAAGAATGACATGATTTGGAGAACCACTATTTCTTGCTCCATTTATTCATTATCTTCCTGAATTTGTAAACCTTGAACTCATGCCCCCTCTTCATTCTCCTCTCAAATTGCCCAAGAGCCTTTTGATCTCAGCTTGGAAAGTATCTGTTCCAACTTTTTGCTCATTTTTTTAAACTCCTTCTTTTTTCTCTATCTTTATTCTAAACCTGATAACTTAGGAGTAGAAAATCTAAACCTACATCATTTTTGTCAATCTTTTTCTTTTCTTGTCACATTCTATCAGGGATGGGTGGAGAAAACAGGAGAAGTAAACATACCATACTTACCATATCACTGTGCTTATCCATGGGGCTTGACAAGTGTCATGCATCTGTTCTTTTATAGAACCATGAAGTACAGCTTAGTACAAAACAATGTTTTCAGTTTTATTGTAGTCAAACCTGGTTTTTGCAACCTCCTCCTTCTAGCTGCCTTCCCAAATTTCTGTTTCTTCTCTTTTTCTGTCTTCTAAGGCTGATGCTGCTTCTTCCTTAGTCCTACTTAGCACTGGTGTTTCCTGGGATGATCTGCAGAGCTCTAAACCACTGCCTCATTTTACCTGTGTTCTTACACTCTTCCTCCCCTTAACTACACTCCCTGATAGCCCAAGGTAAGTGTCCCGGCAAAGTTTACTGGGTGAACCCCAAAGCTCTCAGTGTCTCTTCTTACCTTTAACACTGGGCACTCAGATTTTTCTCAGGACATGAGGTATTCAATGAAAGCCCCAAATGCACACAGTATGTCAGCTATCGATTGCAAACCTCTTAATTTGCTGTAGTCTTCTTGAAAAAGCTAGTATGAAACATGCCTGATACCTTCTTGCAGTAATTGTAGTAAATCCCTGAGAAGAAAATATTTCACTGAAAAGAAAGCATTTATAACTACTGGAAGAATTAAAATTTAACAAGGAAAATTGTTGGAACCCTGAATTCTGAGAATTTCACTCTTTCTACTTTGGCAGCCTATGATCCCCAGAGATACACCTCATTTGATCTTAAACCCTTGAAAAGACTTCCCCTGTAGTATGATAACTTTTAAATTACTGCTGTATAATTAAGGTTATGTCACTGAGTGAAATAGAAATGTAGAAATTTAGGTTTATGAAATAGTATAATACTAGTGTCCAAAATGGAAGGTTTAGGTGTTGTTTTATAACTTCCTTTTTAGCTTTACTATTTCCTCCTTCTTCACCAAAAACTTGTGTTTCCTATTATTGGTTCTAAAGTTCTGCAATGCAGGGTAACAAAACCTGATTATTGGATTTTAATTGAAAATATCCTACGCAGCATCTCCCTAATTGGACAATCTGAAATATAAATAATTTGGATGAGAGGTGTTCGAGGCCATTTTTCCACCTTGTTATTAACAAGAAAGCACATTCTGTGCTGCTGAGTTATAGATAACACTTAATAACCATCTTGAGAACGAAGAAACTTTGAAGTGTTTTTACTGCATCTTATCTCCAGCGTCTGTTATAAGAACTCACAGAGAGCCAGCATTACCATGGCCAGGGGCCAAGGCCCCGGTCTGAATCCCAGCAGAAAATAAAGCTAAAAAATTGTTAATTTGATCTAGATTCTGGTAGAATAAAGAACGGACAAGTATTTCTGTTTTCTTCTACTGTAAATGGGTGATTTATTGGCCAGTTTTTGTAAGACTGAATGCATAAAAAACATAACAGCTGCCAACAGAGCAAGCAGACCTTTAAGCTGAAATATGTCAGTCATGCTTCTCTGAAGAAATAGACAAATGGACTAAAACACGCCATGTCCCAGTTCACAAGACAAACAGGTTGATTTCTCACTACTGTAAACAAGTCTGTTCAGCTGATACTTGAATTTATGAAAATCTATATGCTATGAGTAGCTAGGATTTGGTCGCAGAAGGTGGACAGAAAAATATTGCAGAGAAAAATAGCTACATACTACTAAAAGTAAGACAAAAATCTTAACATGTACCAAAAAACCCCGGAAACTATGGAAATTTATACTTCTCAGAGAAACAAGGATGATCTGCCTATGAAACTTTCTGCATAGAACAGAAAGACTTATATTCATTACTTTTAGAAATTCCACCAGTTCTGAAATTGTATTGAAGCATGTTAAAGAGAAAGACACGGTTTTAGAACTCATTCATGTATATCAGGTTTCTTATTGCTATAAATACTTTGGGAATGACTTAAGAATGCATACTTCAAGATGTAAATATTTTCTGAAACCAGATGTTGTTTATGATCGTAAAACTTACAGTACCAGCAACCAAAGAGCAACTCAAGATCAGCCTTGTTGGGTAAGATGTCTTTATCAGACCTGCTGTTGAGAAGTTGTCTCCATGTCTTTCAGAAAAACTGGCAGAATATTGCTAAGACATAAGCAAAATGTGAACTTGAAAAACTCCTTTCCAAAGACAAGAAACATGGATAAGAATATGCTTATGTGGACTATATTGAATATGACCTTTTTCAAAACATGATTTCAAGCTACAAGATAAAATGGGAGACCTGAGAAAGATGGTTCATCAGGTTGTTATGGAGAAAGCAGTACTCAAATGGATCAGCAGGAATGGAAAGGATATTTCCATTCTGCAAGAAAAAAAGTTATTATATACATCATTGTGAATGTAACACAAGCTCTTTATTAAAGATATTTCTGAATAACTGAAAGAAAAATCCATCAAAGTAGGATGGACTGTATCACTATATGAATCCCTTAGTTTTATATGACATTTTTTTCTGCATGGTGATGTTTGTTTTTTAGCATTTTCAAAATACTTTGGCTATAGCTAACAAAACCCTAATGAGTTATTGGTTTGAACTAGATTTTCTTCTTTTAGAGTATAGAACGTGGTAAACCTTTCATGGACAGATAAGAGATTGATCTTAAAGAAAATTTTATCTACATAGTGACATTATGATTATTAATCTACAGTTATATTTAAAATAGTTAAGCAGCTTTGGATTTCCTAGCTTTCAGTCCAGTGAAAAAAAGAATAATCTAAGGGCTGTGTAAAATATTGACACATTCTATGTTTTTAAAATTCTGAATATCCATTTTGAAATATAAAAATGTTTATACAGTAAGAACTTGAGAATCATTCTGGAAGAAAGAATTGTAGAGTTCTTACCAGTTCTTTATTAGGGAATACCAAGCAAAAGTGAACTAATTTTTGTAACGTTGCTGTGAAGTTTTCAACACAATCTGGCACATTACAAAGTAATATTTTTATTCTCATTAAAAAACAGTTGCTTTGAAATAGTCTTTTGAAATAAAATATAAAATAAAATATAAATAAATAAAATTAAATATATAAAAATGTATAAAAATTATAAAAAACTGCTAGTGACTTTCAAGATGCTTTTGCAAAGTTCAAAAAATTGAAGAAAAATGCAATACTATATTTCCTTTGATGGAGTTAACAGCTGCTATGTGAACTGTATGCTTAATACCTTGTTAAAATTGCAAACTTACAAATTGTAAACCCTAAGAAACATGAACTGTAATAGAAAAAAACCCCATATCTTACATGGTTTAGACAGTGTAATCAAAAGAAACATGATTGAAATACGACAGTGTGATTCAGAAATGAAGTACTTTACAGAGCAATCAATGATTTGTTACAAGGTATTCTTTGTGTAATAGTTATATGCCAATTGGTAGGAGCTAAGATGGACACTGTAACCATCTCTCACTGTTATAAATTTGAAGGAATTACTGTAAATTTGAAGGAATTACTGTAAATTTGAACATAAGGTGTATTACACAGAAATTTTAAAGGCTTATATCTTGGTCAGATTTGCTTGAGTTGATGAATACAGAAATAATTAAACCCATGATTCCAAAGTATGGAGGAGCTGTAATTTCATATAAGAAAAAAAAACTAAGCAAAACTATTTTAAAAAATGCAGTATCCCAAACCTTTAGGATAAGAAGACTCCTTCTACTATTTTGGAAAGGAGGCAATCTCTTTCCCTGAGTACATTCTTCTACATATCTGCTTAAGTCTACCACAGATCAATAAGACCACCCTGGAACATAACTGCATTTTTGGCAAGAACATTTTCTTATTGTCTAGTTACCATTTCCTTGCATTTCACCCTAACTTGCAAGTTAATTTAAGATTGTGTACTATCATCTCCATTATCTGTAATGTTCAGTGATATTTTTAAAAATTGCTTCATTTTAATACACTTCTACACACAAAACAAGAATTAATGAAAATAGAAATTCACAAAAATCAACAAGGACTTAACTTTGGTTAAATTTGTGAGAGGCATATCAATAAATGATCAAAGGAGAAAAGAAAGCAATAAGAAAATTTTCACAGCCTCTAAAGTAGATCACTTTATCCATAATTTTGCAGTCACATAAATGAAAGAAGAGTAAATTATTGCAATCAAGGTGATGAATATTTTTCTTCTGATCACTAATTATATGTAGTTGAGCAAGAGCAAGAATTGATGCAGTATAACTTAGAGGAAATTGTGTCTGATTACAAGTTATTTATTTTGTTGGAAATGTTTCAATATAAAAATATCTTTTCCTGTGGAGGATTTTCAAATGGTAGACCTAACGTTACTATAAGTTTTGCAGCTTCACAGCCATAGGATGAAAAGAACGAGACATAAATTAATACACCAGAAATTCTGAGTAGATAAAAAGATATTTTTTAAAGGGGCACCCACAACTTCTCCAGGCAACCTGTTCCAGTGTTTCACCACCCTCATTGTGCAATATTTCTTCCTAATGTACGATTTAAACCTATAGTTTTCCAGTTTAAAAACATTGCCTCTAGTCTTATCACTACAGACCCTGGTAAAAAGTCTCTCTTAATCTTTCTTATAAAAGTCCTTTCAGTATTGAAAGGCTAAAATAAGGTCTCCCCAGGGCCTTCTCTTCTCTAGGCTGAACAACCTAATCTCTCTTGGTCTTTTCTCATAGCAGGGGTGTTCCATCTCTCTCATCTTTTTTATGGCTGCCATCTGGACAAACACCAGCAGGTTCATGTATTTCTTGTACTGGGGACCCCAGAGCTGGATGTAACACTCCAGGTGAGATCTCACCAGAGCAGAATATAGGGGCAGAATCCCCTCCCTCGCCCTGGTGGCCACACTGCTTTTGGTGCAGCCAGGACACACTTGGGCTTTCTGTGCTGTGAGCTCATATTACTGGGTCATGTTCAGGCTCTCATCCACCAGCCTCCCCAAACCCTTCTCTGCAGAGCAGCTCTCAATCCTTACATCCCCCAGCCTGTATCAATACTGGAGGTTGTTCCAGCCTAGTATGGAACAGGAAAAGGACAAGGTTACTTTTTCCTGGATAGTATTGATTTTCATCAATGCATCACCACCACCTGATGAACAGATAAGATGTCAATTAAATTTTCTTTTGGCAGATAGAATTTATAATTTATTTATAGTTAAGCTGTGAGATCTGCTATTAAAAATCACTAATATTAAATCTATGTTATCAAATAAATTTACTTATAGAAATGTACCACTGTAAAAAGAGTATTAAAAGATTGCAAGAATAATTTTGGGATGTTACCACAGGAAGAATTATGCTGAACAGGCAGTACTTCTTGGGGGAACTTAAAAGGCAAAAGCAGTGCATGACTTCAGTTTTATTTGTAAGCAAAATAAGGACGCAGAGAGGATGATAAAACATGTGTTAAGTTTTTAATATGTGTTATAGGATGGAACAGCTGGTACTGTGGGAAATAACAGCTGCCTCCCTCAACACAATCATTCTGCTGAAGAACACAGCAGGTGTATTTATTGTCTTCTGAAAAGTCTATACATGTGGCATGGAGAAGTATTCCCTACAGAAAAAAAGTTTTGTTTGATATAAAATATATGAAAATAATATATTCCAATGAAGAGAGTGAACATTAAAAATGGAAGAATATAGGTCCTGCAAACCTCTTAGGCAGGATAATTCCATAAATTATCTAGAATTAAATAAGATAGTGAGACAACTGCTAGAAAATGACTGAAGGATCATACCAGGTAATGCAAGCAAGAAGAATTATTAAGTCCTCATGACATTCTATTAGTCTGGTAACTTTTATTCAGGCAGAAGGGGATTCTGGAATATTCCTGAACCAAGAGCTGTATATGGGTATTAATGATGAAGATAACTTTGACCCTACGAGAAGACTGATAATAAAAGACACACTGTATTCTAGCATGGTAGTGATAGAACCACAAGAACAAATTGGTCACACACAAATAAAAGACATAAATGTTGACATTATACAGTCCTCAGTGACCAAGAAATTAGATGACATACTTTTCTTGTGGAGAAATTCAATCCCCCCATGAAAACAAACATATTCTATGTTAATGACATATTAGGAATGCACAGTTGTGTGTATCAAAAAGTTAGAAAATATGAGTCTGAGGGTTTCAGAAGCTTGCATAAATCCACCATTTGCACCATTGCTGTTTTATAACACATTCATCTTAAAGATTTATCTCCAGCTTTTAGTATTCAATCTTTTATGTTAAACTTCTTTATTAAAATAGGTTAATCTGGCAGTAGGCATGGGTAGTATGGTGACTATGCTATACCGAGAGAGTTCTCATTAAAGATGAAAAAGTATTTGTGGGTTTTTTTGTAATCCAAAGGAAGTCAGAGAACTGGACTCTCTATTGCTATTGTAGTATTTAAGGCAAACATTTTGAGTTCAGGAATTTCAGACTCCTTTCAAATTTTATGACTTCGTAGTGTCCCATATTTTTGTGGTGTGATCAGGCGACATAGACACTTTCCACTCATGAGCTGACCTGGACCTATGACAGTAGAAGTGTGTTGGTGTTTTGTCACCGTTACATGATTTTCAAAAAAGCCAATGTTTC
Source organism: Climacteris rufus (assembly GCA_013398175.1). Taxonomy (NCBI): domain Eukaryota; kingdom Metazoa; phylum Chordata; class Aves; order Passeriformes; family Climacteridae; genus Climacteris; species Climacteris rufus. The sequence continues at coordinate 25,500 of VZRZ01006832.1, read as the reverse complement.
TTAACTTGCAACTAGCCTTTGCCATCTCGTACTGTGACATAAGCAAGAGTGTATCTAGGTTAACAAGGTCTGAGTTGCAAAAGATGCTGGATAAATATTAGCAAATTGGCAATGAAGAATCCTTTTACTTTTAAAATCTCGTTTACAAAATTAGCCGCCTTTCAACACAGAAAAAAAGTGATATAAACTCAAATATTTTGACAGTAACTTATCTGTTTCAGAGTCAGCTTTAAGGAAGGAAAATAAATTATTAAAAGAGTCCCCCTGGCACCTGTTTACCTGTAGAATCATATTTTACATATTTTACAATTATGTATGCTGATAACATAGTTCAGGACAACAAAGTGGTAAAAACACCCCCAATTAGACACCATTCCTCCTTCCCCAAACAGATGTTATCAGTTACTATATTTATATTTTTAAATGCACACAAATGCACAAACATCATTTCAAATAGACAACAAAGATAATTAATTCAGGACTCCAGATATTTAAGTACTCATCATCTTAAATCAGAGCAGATATTATGGGACAAATGAAATATCACAATCCAAATTCCAATTTTGATGTGTATATGTATGTCACGGCTGTGTGGGTTCAAATGCTGCAGAGACCCTGCCGCGTGTGCTGGAAAGCCGCCCCACCTGGAGTGCTGCCCTCAGTTCCTCTTCAGAGGAACACGGCGAGCTTGAGAGCTGGCGCGGTGGCATAGCAGCTCCACACCCTGTGGAATAAGCACAGAGGAGACAAAGAGATGTGTTGGAGGGGCCTCCTCCGCACAGCAGTCCAGGTTTAATGCAAACACATACAGAAGGAAAAAAAGGCATGCACTTGAACGCACAATGCACTTTTAAGATCCAGGGAACGGAGGCAGAACATTGACCAGAGCCAACCACCGAGAGAATGGGTGGGATGGGGCTTGACTGACAGGTCGCCAGCCCAGCAAGACCACGGTCCGCCAGCACATGATCCCTGAAGCTGGCGGCTCCTAGGTGCATGCAGGGACGCCAGGACTCTCCGCGGCATCCACCGGGGAGGGACAGTCCAGGCAGCTCCGGGGCGGCAGCTGCCCCAGCTGTCCCAGCACAGACTGGGGCTCCTTGCTGCTGTCTCCACCAGAGACGGGCAGCTTGGGCTCTGTTCCGGCAGGGACGGCCCCAGTGCGGGCAGCTTAGCTCAGGCAGCACAGCCTAGACACAGGGCTGCCATGCCCAAGCCAGCAGGGACGGCTCCTGCAGGACCGTGCCTTGTCAGGGGTGCTGCAACATATATATGTATGCACACATATATACACGTAGGTTTGAAAATTAAATAAACTTGTTGAAGTCAACTGTGATTCAGCATGAACCCTTTTTCTGAAAGTATTCAAAGCAACCTCATCATAAACTAATCTTCAAGTATTCTTCACATTTTAACAAGAAATCAAAACATCTGGTGTACAAAATCTTTTAATGGTTTCCATTTAAAGAAGAAAAAAAATAATGCCCCCTTTTAATAGAACATCTTGCTGACATTTTCACCCAAGTCTTCCTTGGGCTGTTACAGGATAGAAATACACATCTTAGATGTGGTCCTTGTCGTGGTTTGAGCCTTAGCCGAATGCCAGGCTCCCAAGGAAAGATGCGTCAAGTTGAGATAAGCACCATTCAGAGGGAAAAAATATTCTAATTCATTAAGCTAATATCCCAGGCAAAACAGGCTCAAAACTTAAAAGTGATTAAGTGAATTTATTACAAAGTCAGAGGAGTATATTGAGAAGCAAAATAAGCTCTTAAAACACTTTCTTTTTCCCCCCCATCTCTCCCTCCTTTCCACTATTGTGCAAGGAGACAGGGTGAGGGGTTTCTTTGGTCAGTTCATTCCTTCAAGGTATTTTCCTTTTGCAGCAACTGCTTAGGAGGGGTCTGTAACCTTTGCAGCCTCTGTGGTGTTAATTCCCTCTTCCATACCACTATGAAATGTTGTTTTCCCATCAGATAACACAGTTCATCTGATACGACTGCCAAGGAGACACAGTCCTTCCAAAACCGGGCCCTGCTCAGGGTGAAACTGCTTTATCAATAATGACTCCCACTGGCAAGAGAGAGTAGGAGCTTCTTTATCTATTGACCCATACAGAACGCCATCCCCTAGGTATCCACCCCTCCTGCTCCAGTAGGGACTCCTTCCCCGTGGCTGGGGTGGATCTTTGTATCTCCACTGGTGGATGTGAGGGAACGCCGCACCAGCATAGTCCTTACCACAGATCACAGGCTGCCAAGATGTTTTAGCTTCGGTTTTTGAAGCTTCCCCCTCCTTTCCCTTCTTGGCTGACCTTGATGATGTCCATATTTGCTGCTTCTCCTACACTGTTCTTACTCCTCCTCTTTGTCTAACTACAACTACAGTGCACGTGCATACTAGTTGTGATTTATTCTTAAATATGTTGTCACAGAGGTGTTACCTCCATCTCTAATTGGCCCAGACATGGCTGGTAGAACATCCGTCTTCAGAGCTATCAGAGATTGGCTCTGCTGGACAGCTGTGGAAGCATCTGGCAGCTTTTTACAGGAGCCACCTTTTTGGCCCCTGCCACTCCCAAAAAACCAGACCCTGTCAAACCAGGACAGTCCTTGTTATACATAGAAGAGATACATGAGGTTGGATTACTTTGAATAATTTCCCCTTCTCAAAAGCTATCACCAAAGCAAATACATTGCTGTCATTGATTTTTTAAATATTTAATTTAAAGAACTGTGTTAATTAGAATAACAGCCCAAGGAAAATAACTTGTAGAGACAAGGCAATAAAGGGAATAGCAATCTAACAAATGTTGTCATTGCCAAGAATGTACATTTAGTTTAGCTTTAATCATATAGATCACACAGTTATGTTAACAGAAAATAAATTAAAATAACTGGAAATCATTGGGAGATGATTCTGAAAGTGAAGGTCACAGAGTCAGTTTAGTTATAAAAGAACTAATATGTTTTTGTACATATCATGTGAAAAATTGCTTTAATGTATAAGAATTTTTATGCTATCCATAATGCCTGATTCTTTTATATTTTTCCTGTTCCTGTGACATTCATTTACCTTGTTTCATAGTTTCTTAAAGCCTTCTTTTTGTCTATATTTTCTTTAGTATTTCAAAGTATTCCTACTTTTCTTCTGTCAACACCTGTGAATTAATGTTTGGGAGCCCCATGTCAGCTGTTCAGGAGGCCTCTCAGTGCTTCCACAGATATTCTGTGGGTAAGCTTAACTTTTCTGTTGCTCTGTTCTTTACCCAACAGATTTCCTAGAGAAAGAAATTACACAACTTCAAGTAATGTAAATAAGGCAAACACAAGAATCTCACAGGACCCTGGTCTACTAGATGGCAGAATAATTTCTTTGCTAGGACAATACTTGACCCACTCACATAAATACAACAGTTATAGATTTTCTGTCCTAGATATTGAGACAAAGCCCAAATTGCTACAGCAGTCTTGTCTTCCTACTGATGCCTAAAATAGGCTGAAAAACAGAAGCTGAAGCCAAGTTTGGAGGGAAGGGGAAGGCAAATACCTTTATTTTGGAGGATGTTCAAGAACAAACTGCAAAGGCGAGGAGCAGGGGCATCCTCATGAACCGATAGAAGGGCCCCACGCTGAGAAGATGACAAAAAAGAAGAAATTGCCCACGCAGCAGTTTGTTTGGTGTATATCATAGGTTTGGCAAATTAATGTAGTTGACAAAAGTCTCCCAATTAGAAATGGAACTAATGGGGTGCCTGTATGTGGTAAATCTTCATTGGATTCTCTATAACTTCCATATTTCAATTGTCATAGGACAATGGAATGTTCTCTACTCAGGGATAGTGGGGTGATAAGGTGTTCTGTTTTGTCTGGGGTATAGGAGTTTACTGCCTACAAGTTACTAAACAACTACAGTGGAAAACTATAGGAGTTCTTATATAGAAAAGTAGAAAAAGTAAAAATCCCTTGGCATCACTACCTTTCCCCTTCATTTGCATGTTCTGCTGTGTATTGAAATATTTTCTCTGGGAATAATTTGCTGTTCCAATTACAAGTTACAATCCTTGGAAATTCCTGATAATTCTTGGAAAAAAGGTGTGCATTGGTGCTGTATTTTGAAAAGTAGCTTTCTGCTTTGGGTCACAGTAAGCTGTCTTCCAGATTGTGCTGCAGGCCTGCCACCTACTTATTTTTAAATGTATTCTGCAAAGACATGAGGAACATTCATATTTGGAGAAATATCTCTATGTAGTTCTAATTCTTGCTTTTGGTCTGTTCATATTCTCAAGCAGCACTTCCATTCTAGTGGAAGTTCAAGTTTTATCTCCCATGCCTACAAATCTTCTCCAAAGATTCCAAATAGTATCCTATAAAAATAAATCAGAATGTTTGCAAGTGGGCGATTTTATGCTCCATTATTAGATTAAGTGAGATCAGATATTGTTTCCTGTCCTCACTCTTTTACCTTCTTTTCACAAATTGCAATATTTCATTTACTTTGTAAAAGCAATACTCAAAATTTTAAGGAAATCCATGTATGTTCTATATATAGGCAAGTGATTTAATGTATTTTCATACTGTCAACGGAAATATAAGTCTGAATAAAATGCCGAGATTTATTAAAAACAATAAGTTATTATTTTCTTAGCATATTTAAAATGCAAGAAAAGATTTTTTTAGTCACCTGCATTTTTTATTTTGAGTAGAATCATCATGCCATAAATATTCCACAAAGAAAATGCAATAAAAATATTACTCTGCTTTCACTGCTCCTAATACTGTTCAAAGTGCTTTTGGTGCCTTGGTGCTTTTATTGGCATTGAGTGCCATTATGCTATACTTTGTCTTTCACCTGAATGATTTGACCTTGTAGACAAAAAATTTTCTCATTTAGATTTTTCTGACTTCCAGTCTTAATAAGGTGATCAAAATTGTATATGTTTATATCTGCCTTCTTAACAACCCATAAAATTGGGTTGCATTAAAGTTCCAGCTACTTGCTGAATTGTGGTAATTTAGCAATTTACCATATGTCAACCATCATATGTCAGACTGACGACCTACCATAAATTTTCTTACTAATCCTAAAGGTGACAAAATATTTATCTGTGCTCCTAATGGATAAGTTGGTATAACCTAGATAATGGCTGTCAATTTTTTTTGATTGCCTACCAAAATTTAGAAAATGTAGTAAAACTATAAACACATTACATTAACCTGTTTTCAATAGCTTCTGCTTTTATCAGCAGACATTTTCACAACTTGGGATATTTCAGTTCAATAATGACTGTAGATGCATATCCACGATGGCTCTCTTTTGTGACAAAATTGGTTCAGGAGAGGAATGGTCTGAAAATGACAGCAAGATTCATCGTAAACATATGACTAAAATAAATTTGAGTTCTTTTTCTGACACAAGAGTAATTCCTCCAAAGTAACACATTTACATTTCCAGAATATTTAGTGTTACTAGTGAAGTTTTATTCAGCATATTCAGATCGTGTAACAGAAAAAAGACGTAGTTTCTGAACTTCATCAAATTCACATAATACCCCAAACCCAGCATTTTCAAAAAATAAATCCCCATTACTTACTAAAGTTAGAATTAAAGAGTCATGGATGAAATGCTGTGCTTGGGTGGGCACATAAAAATAATAAACTCAGCAGTGTTGCTTAGAACAAAAATTGTAGTGTACTATGCCTTGTTATATGACAGCTTTCAAGTTTGAGTAGTGGGTCTTGGTTTCAGAAGTTTGGTCTGTGCAGGGATAGAACAGCAGTGTCAATTAATTTGCCTAAATAAAGACACCAAGTACCATTTGGTATGTTCCAGAGCACTGTGTCTGGCCTTAGCTGCTGTGCTGTAGTAAGTAGGCAAAGGTCAATTGTAGATCCTAGACTGCATATTTTTGGTCCTATGCAGAGTCTCATGTACCCCAGAGTGTTTCAAGTAGCACCAAGTGCCAATGCTTAGGCAACAGTAGTATGCCTGTTATGCAGAAATCACACTGAGGATCACAGCTGGTGTGAAAAGTTGTTAATTCTTGCATAAATTATATACTGGAAATGATATATTCTCTTGGTTTGCTTGAATTTTACTTAAATGGCTTTCATTTTTGACTTCATGCGGGTAGAAGAGGACATGACAAAAGTAGTCAGCAAAACAGTTCAGTTAAATCCACTTCATAGATATATTTGTTTAAATAAAATATTTGGTTTTTTTTTTTTTAACAGACACCAATGCAAGGAATACTTTACCAGAAGCTGCATTATTTTAAAGATGGTATGTATTTTGGAAAGCTATGTATTAGAACATTCATGACCTTTGGAACCCATCACTATTAAAATGATCCTGATTTATAGGAGTTTGTCTTTATGTGCCTATGAAGAAAGCACAACATTGCAGAAGCTCAATTAGGTAGAAAACTCCTAAAAAAGCCTGTGAAAGAAATATGCTTATAATTTCTACTACTAAATTCAGAAAAAAATATTGGTGATTAGAATAACTGATGTAGATAAGATCTCTTTCTTGTCATTAGAGAATGGAATACCTAAGAGGATTTGATGTTTGAAAGGAATGAGAATTAAAGTATGTGACAGCAACTGGTCTCTGGCAAGGGATTCTACACTCTTTTATCTGCAAATCAACACTTCACATTCAATTAATAGTTGAAAATGTGCCCTTTATTAAATATATAACAATCTCTTAATTATTAATTGTAGAATTCTGATGCCATTAGAACACATTTATAATAGTAATGCATCATTTTCCACTTATATAATAGAATTACAGCATAGATGTATGTTAAGAATGATAATAAAGAATTAATTTGGCCAGCTTTCTGACACTAGACTTATTCCATTAATGTAGGACAACTAAGGTCAACATCAGGTTTAAAAGAGAGTGTAGAGTAGGAATCTGGTTTCTGGATAATTGGCTAATAGCCTTTATTTCTATGGTGGTGATTGCACCTCTTCAACGTGCTACACAACACTTGCTGACAGAGTGGTGTGAACTGGAAGTGGAACTTCATGTGATTTCTCTCTTCTCGTTGATTTTAGTAGTTTATCGTTTACTTTTTGCTCTGTCTCTGTCCTTTGAATTCTGTGGTGACTAAAATGTGATCAGAAGAAAAGTACTCTTTAAATTTTATGGGTTTTTTTGCTGCTTTTCACTTCAAAATATATTATTGACTAGTGTGTTCATAATGCAATTATAGTATGGGAAAAACATCCTAATAAAATCTAGATGTTTTATTTATACATAATCTGAATTCAATTGATGGTAAGGATTAGCTGTAAAATCATGTGTACCCGGTTATTTTTGTTACTGCTTTATGACTTGTGAGATCATCTGGCCTGCTGTGGGAAAGACAGAGAGAATAACCTCATCTTGAACCACAAAGAGAAGACATTTCTCTCCTCAGCAGGAAGACTAGATTGGGGGGGGG
>VZRZ01006832.1:0-12137 GCA_013398175.1 Climacteris rufus | reverse complement strand
AAAAAAAAAAAAAAGGGATATCAAACTTTCAAATCTTTTTGGAAAACCTCATTCCTCTCCATGCTCTGCAGGGAAGCTCCCTCACTACAAGCTGTCCCTGCGTCGGCACCCAATCTGTTTACATTTGCTGTCAAACAACAAGTGCTACAGTGTTGGTTTGTGCTGCACTGCTCATAACTGCCCCTCTGACAGACCTTATAGATTCAGTTTGCTTGGACACAGATAGGAGAATATATTTCTTTTTCATTGCTGATTGTGTTTTTGCTTCCTCTTCCCCCTTTCTTTTTAATTCCTTTTTACAGGACACTTTACATCAGATTGTATTGGAATGTGATGCCACGACTTCCAGTTTAGCCTTGCTCCTCTTAACAGCTGGATAAATATGCAATTAGTGCCTCTGTAATTCAAGCCAAATGTTATCTTCATTAACTTTTATAGGCATTTTTTAAAGGAACAGGAGAAAACTGTCTCACTTGAAAAGGTACCACTAAAAGAATGAAATCCACATTATTACTAAATCTTTGTATTAGGAAACTCATAGTTTAATGTCTTTGAATCCAGGACACAACTGAATTTTGTGAGCTTTGTTTCAGATTTTATTGGTATTAATTTTTGTGCATGCAGAAAGGGCATAGGACAAAGAGTTTCTGAGCATGTAGAACTTCTTTGAAAAATTGGTGTTCTACTAGTTTAAGTCTTCAGTCTTCAGTCTTTGACTAGTTTAAGTCAAAGTCTTTTGTAAGCGAGTGAAATGAAAATAAGAGAAAAACAAAGTGCCTACCTTGCACCCATTTGCTAAAAATAATATACTGTTACAAAATCAATTCTACCTCTTACTCCAAAGTAAGAAATCTATTATAACGCTTAAAAAACAAAAATAAAAACTTTTCTGTATCTTCTTGGAAATGAATCAATTATTTTAAGGGGTAACACACAATTTTTTGCATAAAAACAAGCCCCAAACTTTTGGCAAATCCCAAAATCAATATGACTATTGGAAAATAGCTGAAACAGCAACAAGACATACAATTGACAAAACTATGAAGAACTAATTACTCCTACTAAGTTAAACGATACAATATAAGGAAAACATATATATGTAGGTCAGAGGCTGTTGTGAGAAATTTCTGTTTAATATTTTCCTATTTTCAGAATTATACATTTTATTTGATAATTAAAAAAAACCCCAATCAAAATGGAGAAAAGAAAAATGTTATCACTGAAATCTAATCATTTTAACAACAGTAAATAATTTTAACAATTCAATATTGTTGAATGATAACCTATAATTTATTTATAACAAAATATTTTCATTTGGAACTGCTGTTATGAAGGAAAGAATCAAAATTTTCTCAGCAATGTAGTGTCTCAGCACAAAAGAAGCGGCAGCAATTTTAGAAAAACAATTATTATGAATCAGTTACTCTTCAGCCCACTACTTGAAATCTGTTTCTTCTAACTTAATGTGAATACCAAGGAGGGATCTGAAAAAAAGCTTTCTGATGTCTTTCATGTCAGATATTATTCTCAGGAGTAGGAGAAGAATGGGACATGCATGGCAAGTTAGGTATTTTCTCCACAGGCATATTATCCCAAATGTGTCTTGTGAGAGGCTAGAGCTGGGCAAAAATGTCTGAAACTGATGTTGCACTAGCACTCATTATAGAAATGGATCACAGTTACTTCTTCTAGTTGCTGGCATTGTTCCCCTTAGATTTGACTTTTCTTGTATTTATTACATCAGTGTATTGCTTTCACATTCAATAATTAACTTTACTGTTAAAAAGTTTTCAGCATATGTTTGAAATAATTAATGTTAATTGCTGCATGAACTTTGAGTGATCCACCAGGAACCAGTTAGTTCCAAAAAGAGCATTTTCCATCTGAGTACACAGCTGTATACAGTACACAGTATACATTAATCTACTAATCCTTATACCTTTGTGCTGTTTCCCTTTTCTTCTGCCAAGAAAACAACAAAAAAGTTAATTGTGCCAGAATAACTGTTGATCTTGATTTTATAGGGAAGAATTCAGGAGAATACATTTTAAAACTCGGGGCTGGAATTTCTCTCAGGGCGGTGGTAAATAATGTCAATATTTGTGAAAACTAAGAAAACCCAGTGCTTTTATATTTTTAAATATGGAATGCTGTGTCAATAATTAGCTGAAAAATATGGGGGCTCATACTTAATTTGCCCCAGTGTAATACTGTGCATTTCCAAATGCCATATTTACAAATATACGTCCAAAACTTAACTTCCTAGTGCAAAGAACAGGAAAGGACTGAGAAGCATTGCAATAATGAGTCAAATGCCTTCAAGCTGAAACAAACTTGTGTGTCTTGCCTACAACTGTTCTTGTCAAGGATTGTGTTCCATCAACCATCAGCTCTCCTAATGTTGGTAGAAAGTTGGACCTCAGCCTCTGTGAATTTCTCACTCAGCTCTTCTGCTGGGCCATGCCCTTCGAAGCACAGTGGGCAGAGCCCAGTCATGAAAGATGCTTGGAAGAGAGCACACAGCACATGTTACCTGCAGCGATGGAGGAGCAGCTTGAGTCCTCTGCATTTTGGTAGCTGGGGAGCAATTATTGTCTGGAGCACAACACTATACTGAGTGCATTACCAGACCTGCAACCAGGGCTCAAGACAAAGCTGATGGTAAAATTATACCCTCTTCATCCTTCCAGCTATCTATGTGTCAGAGTTCTTTCCAAAGTGCAAAGTACTTTGTATCTCTTATTTCATTTTAATGGTTGTCTACAGATTATATTACCAAGTAATGTGCGTAAGGTTTTAGTATCCGTAAGTCTAAAGCTCAGGAAAAATTGTCATGTAATTTGTAAGTTTTCTGGGTTTTAGCAGATCCTTTCTGAAATTTTATAGTAAACTCAGCCATTGGCTCAGCAGTGTGACTTGCAGTCACAATGAAATCAGTTGGAAGCAAACGACAGCAGTGTTTACTCAGGTATTTTCAGACTTCAGCTTTTCCTTGAATTTTTAAAACAAAAAATGTTTCTCCAAATCTGCAACTGGAAATTTGCACTCTGCTTAGGTCATGGTCTGGTGTGACCTTTGCAAGACTAGGCCATTTCAGGACACTAGGGACTTGATTTAGTGGTGGATGTGGCAGTGATGCCAGATGGATTTTTCCTTTCTCATTATTCCCTATGTATTCCTTATGTAGAAAACCCTTTAACTTTCCACTGCTAGTGTTTATAGAGCTAATACCCAATAAAAGGACCCATACCCCAGTATGTCCCTGCTGCCCTAGCCATAACAGGGACATGTTTTGCTCTATGCCCACCATGTTTTGCCCACTGGCCCTGATGAGCGAACACCAAGAAAACACCAAGAGAACATCGTATCTTCATTGATGCCAGCAAGCACGGCAGTAGTATGGGGTCTAACATCCACCAATGTCCAATTTACATGTAACAGTAGCCTGCTCTAATTGAGGGATTGATGTTAACTAAATAGAATTGTAATATTCCCTATAAATGTGGGTTCTAGCTCAGGGTTCGGGGCTCTGGATCTTACCATGCTCTCGGGAACGTCACGGGGACACTACTGGGAAGCCACCAGTCGGGAAGGGGGTCGCCTATTCCCCTTTGCCCGGTGTGTTCGGATTTTGCGGAATAACGGTATGTATTCCCCTTTCCCCATATAATTTGTGTCTCCAGTTTTTTCTGCCTCTTGCCAGCCTGAGAAAAAGGCATCAGCAGAGGTAGGTTCTTGTTTGGACTGTTGTGGTTTTTCCCTGGTGGACTACCAAGGACCCACAAAGGGCCACTTCCCCTCCCCCCCCCTTTTTGCACTGGATGGGGGAAAAAATGTGTTACTAAACTGTGGTAAAAANTCCCCCCCAACAACAGCCCCACAACACTCCCTTCTCCCAGAAGGTAAAGGGAACCCGGGGAGGGGTTTTTTTCCTCTTAATTAGTCCTCAGTGAGTCTCTCTCTCTCCCCTTTGGTACCGTGGCAAGTTTTGCAAAAGTTGGCAGGCAGCCCTTCCGGACCTGCTGCAGCTGTTTTTCTCCCAGGTCAGGCTGATCCAAACTTAGGGTAGGGATGACATACGGCTTCTTTACCTCAATGACTCCTTCAGTCCAATCTCCAGGAGCAGAAGCCTCGTTATCTGTGTCCATTCCTCATCAGACCAAAATCCCTTCTGTAGGAGATCACTCTCTTCTGCCCCGTAGTGGGCCGCAGAGACATCTTCAGCTCCAATGATTTAAGAGCCTCCTCCTCCTCTCTCCTTCTTCTTGGCTGGCCTCACTGATGTTCATATCTTCTGTTTCTGTTATTTGCTGCACTCCTTTCCTCTGCCTAACAACTACATATCTATTGTTACATGATTCTAGCTACAATGGTGCGTGTGTGTGTGTACTACTGAGATTGCTTCTTAAATATGCTGTCACAGAGGCATTACCTTACGTCGTAATTGGCCCATCTGTGGAAAACAGCACATCAATCTTCCAGGAGCTGTCAGAGATAGGCCCTGACTGGACAGCTGTGGGAGCTTCTGGAAGCTCCTTACAGGAGCCATCTTTTGGCCCCTACCACACCCAAAAAGCTAGACCTCCAAAACTCCTCAAACTACCACAGGACTCAGTGATCATAAAGGTCTTTTCCAATCTAAAGAATTCTGTGATTCTATGATTCAATTTGCAAAGACGATTACTAAGCAATCTCCAAATTTACCTACTGAATTTGACCATAACAACTTCTGAAAATGATTGGTATTGCTGTCTGGAAGCTAGACCTATCATTAATTCCAAGCATTGCTGCCAGATGACTTTCTTTGATGACAGTTTCCATGAAAATATTAATTTCTGAATGTAGTATATCTTAAAATTATATAAGATTTTTAATGAAACCAACAGGACAGTGAAGAAAGATTTTAATAATCCTCGGCTCACTGAATAATTATAGCTAGATAATAAAGTGCATACACTAATTCAGAAGTTTAGAAGGACACAATGCTTGTAAAATAAAATAAATAATTTTAGTTCATAAAGAATTGCAAAGGTTTTTTCTTTATCTGTTTAAATCCTCTAAAGCAGATTTTAATTAAACTTATCTCAGACACAAGTAATTGTGTGTAATTTCATAATTACCTGTCCATATGGCATATTTTGGAAAAAAAAAATACATTGCAATTACATAGCAAAGCAAAGCAAACAAACAAAACAGCTCTAAGGTTTGCTTAAGCTTAGTATATCATGAAACCACCAAATTCTATGTGCCCTGAAAGGAAATCTAGTCCATAGAGCACACCATAGGAGCAAGCCCAAAGAAAGGGGGGATTTTCAAACAATATTTGGACTTGTCAATGTCTGGTTTGAATTTGTTAAGAAAACCTAGAGAAGAGAATCATCTGCAGCTTATGAATATGATAGAGAAGTGTGCAATTCAATTTCACAAGATGACTAGTTTTTCAATAAGACACAGAAAAAAAGGCTGAGGGTTTTTTTATTCTATTTCTCACATCTAATTAATCCCCAAGAAATCAAATAATTCTGGAGTATAATGATGTGTCTTTCCATAGCAAATTAAAAAAACAAAACAAAACAAAAATCCTAACCAAACAAAAACCAACAAAATCCCAAATCAAAATTAAAACCCCACAAAACCCCAGAAGCCCCCCTCCTCCACTCCCTCTCAACTAAAAACCTAAAGTTAAGTTTGATAATGTTGCTTCTCTTTTCTTTTTCATTACAATCCCAGTGCAGTGTGTACCACCAGTTCACTTTCAAGGACACCTTTGAGAAAATTTATTACCGACCTTCTTTAAGCTTTAGGCATTGTCATGATGTACTGTTCTGTTTTCATTTTTTTTCTGATACTGTTAAGTTTTGGTAAAAACCTTTTAAAACTTCTGTTTCAAATTAAATAAAAATCAAATTTGGAACTTGGACTGGATATCTCCAGAGGTCTTTTCTAACTCCAGTCATTCTGTGAAATTATTTTCATCGTTTAACCTTTAACAAAAAATAGAAAAGTATTTCTCTGCAGTTTCTTTTTCAAATTTATAGAAAAAAGTGTGCATTTAATTAAAATCATGGCTGAAAAAATTTGATATGGAAAAAATCTAAAAACATACAGGCAAATATACTTTTAATTTTAATTAATATTTTCTTTGATTTCTGTTTAGTTGTATTGTCTTTATTTATCTTAATAAATTACTTTTTCACTAGTCAAAGCATGGATGTTCCCATCCAAATATATATTCTTCCAAACTGAACTCCAAACGAAATGTAATTGAATCTACTTTTCTGTTGTGGGCATTTTTTTCTCCTTTTGAACTTATTCTGTGCTATTAAACAGTCAAAAGAAAACTTACAGGAATAATTTATTTTACACTCAATAGTGCACATTGAGCCTGGCGGTGTTTTGGTGTCACATAAATTGTACACAGTACAGTAGAATGGCAGTAGGTCACTATCCTCTCAAAAGAAATTCCAAAGACAATGAGGTGATTGCAACATCAAGTGGGCAATCAGTAAATCTTACAGAGATGCTGCCAGTATTAAACTTAAAATGTTACAATGAGGGCTTGTCTGCCCTAGAGGAAACAGAGGTTGTAACCACTGGGTGAAGCACTTTGAAATACTAGTAAATTACTTCATGATCACATCCAAATGTGCTTATTCTGTTTGGCTTGGTTTGCTACAACTGTGTGTTTTAGCTCTCTCAGAAAGCCTACTGTTTATGACTTGGTTTCTTCCTCAGAAGATAGACTGGTAAAAACTTCTGGAACTACTGGCTTTAACATTTTCCCCATTAAAAAGCTCCTCTAAGAAAAGGATGACTTTTCAATATTTTTTTCAAGTGGTTTATTTTACTTAATATTTTTTGAAAAATCGAGGCTCTCCTGAAATGCTGCAAGATATCGAAGATACATTTTGATTAAAAATCTATATTTTTATTCAAATGAAAAATATTTATTGGATTTCAGTGTTGAGGAGAAACAGATTTGGAATTTTTCATTCTGAAGAAATCAATAAAGTTGCTATAGTGAGACTTTGGAATCATCAAGGAAGTTTACTTTCTGGAAGGACTGGACAGCAAGACTTATGAGGAAGAACTGGACATAAATTTTCAGAACATCTCATATTGCCAAATAAGACCAATAAAACCACGTCTCATACATGCTGAGATGTAATTTCTCACAAAGCAAAAGCCAAAAGCAGGTAGATGTTTTCATTGCTCTGAAACCTATAGAGCAATTACATGAGCCATGACAATCAATATATTTCTTCACTGCTGTAGAATAAAAAATTCCAAACAATGAACTATTTATGAAGTACTGACAGAAGTGTTATGTGAGAATAACTAAGGTTGTGTACAAAAAGAAGAGTTAACAGGGATACGGCTAATCATCTCAATAATGTTTCTGTATCTTCATTCCATTTTGATAGGTCTCTGGCAGGGATTCTCAAGCAAACAGAGCCTGTAACTGATCTTATATGATTTCCTTTTTGGGATGCAACTCTCTGCAGCTAGTCTTTTGATATGAAAAAACCACTATTTCTGGTTTCTTGTGTCTTAGTAAAGGCTGTACAACTAATGTTTGATATTAAAACAGAAAGAAGGGAAGGTTGTAATGAGAAAGAGGGTCTTTAAAATTAATTTTATAGCTGTGCAACTGCAATAAAATAGAAAAGCTGAAGATATTTATGTAGCTGACACAGCATAGAAGAGGCTTAGCAAGATGCCAGTTTACAAAGATACTCCAATGACCAGCATATAACAGGCCTAAATTAGTCAATGTTGATGTGATTCACTTTTTCTTGAATAGTTCATGAACAAGCCAGTTTTTACTCTGAAAGTTCTTGTCTTCTGTCTTCTTACAAAGGCATCTGGGAAATAGAGTGATATTTCACTGTCTTTGTTACCTTCTTTTTTACCCACCTATTAAAAGTCAAACACTTAAAAAAGTAGGAAATATTGATATTGATAATATTATTCAGAAATATGTCAGAAAGAACAATTTATTTTTCATTAGAACTATGAATTATGTAATTTGAAAAACAAAGGGAAGGCTATGCAAATATGTCATATTTATTTGCAGTCATCATAATGTTAAAATTCATGGCAAACACATCTAGTCAATAAGAACATAAATTTTTGTATTTTACACAATTTAATATATGAGTGCTTTTTATTACTGTTTTAATGGTGACATGATTTAATATATACATGTTATGAATGTGAGAGACATGTTTCAATTCTATTAGAGCGACCTGCACCCCAGAAACTCTGTTATCTCTCTTCTTCATTATTGATGGAGATCAGGTCTATTACAATATGACAGGTTTATTGAATAGACACAAGAAAACACATATGAGACTACAACTCTAACAGGCTATTACTACACAGGATAACACAAGGAAAACTACTAGTAGATTTAGTGCACAATAAAGGTACCTGTATTATAGCTAGCCAAGGAAAAGTAAAATTAGGAGCCAATGTAACTTACCAATTAGCAGAGGTGTGCAGATGGTCTCTGTTCCCTCAATATATCAATATCTCTACATAATCTTTACATTACATCTGTATGTTGTAAAGTGGTTCAGATGTGAACCAGAGAAGTCCTTCATCTTGATTTTAAAAATATCTTCTGAATCAAAAACCTCCCATGTTTAAACTTCCAAATTTTTTCTATATTAAATGGTAGCAACAGTTAAACAGCTATGGGAAATGTAAATGATGCTTAGTTGGTGAGAAAAAATGGATTTGAAAGAGAGAATTTTGCATTCCTTGCATAGTAGGCATCTAATGTTTTGTGCTGAAAGGTTGGTAACAGCAACATTCATTGTGCTTGATGTCGATGAATTTATCTCATGTATTGAAAGACTACACATACTTGATAAAATGGATAAGACTTATATGATAGCTAGTAGTGAGTGAATAACTGATAAAGAATAAATAATTTAATAAAATTAAAATATTCCTGATCCATTTTATTTCCTTTCCAACTGTGGACAATCTCTTCAGTGAACAATACTGAGTACACTGGTTATTTGGACAGGCTAGCCTCACATACAACCTGAATCACTGCTGGGGATAAGGCCAAAACTTGTGGTGGCAGGATCTAAGCTTTGGTCCAGGAGCAGGGATTTCCACCACTTCCCTCCCCCAAGAAGGGAAAATGAAGACATTCTGGTCCAGCTGGGGCCAAGTAGGAGGAGGAGAAACAACCAGATTTGAAACTACCCTGTGGGGATGCATCTCTAAGGAGAGAATTAGCAGTGGCAAAGAATTAGGGGGAATGTGTAGAGGACACAAGTACTTGGTCTATCTAACTGCCTGGTGTGTACTTTACTTTAAAAATAATTCTTTCACAAATATTTACCACAGGAGTCTTTCAATTGGAAATTATGTGTTGTTTTTAATTTTATTTCACAGGGACAACACAACTAATTGAAAAGGCTTCCTATTTTAAAGTCAGAATTTTGTGTGAAGGATTCAAATGATACTCTTTTCAATATCTTAATAATAGTTAATATTTCATAAGATATATAATTATAATGATAAATAGAAAAAAGAATATGTTATATTATTTCATAATATATAGTTGTTTAATCATAATTATATATAATTACAAACATCATTATTACAAAATGATGTATTAATATAATATATAATAATACTGATTTTAAAAATTCATTAGTGAATATTCAGATTTTACTCTTCATATGCATATTTTGCAAACATTTGGCCGTACAATGAAAGAATAAAGAAAAGACCACTGAAGATATGTTTTAAAATTTATACAGGCTTTCATGAAAAGTGCCTTTTTTCCTCATATTTAGCCTTTAAAGCATATATGGCATCCTATTTGAATATTATCCCTGTACGTGAACATACTAATATGGAATATTTGAAAAATGATTATTACACATGTCTGTGTATTTTTAGAAAAGTGGAGAAAGCCCCCATAATTAGTTTGTGCCCTAAGTAGTACCCAAGACTAGTCTGTTTAATTATATTATTGGCTATTGCAGCTTTCAAAACAAGGCCTCATATTACCTGTATATTCTGCATAGATTGGATCTTTTAAACATTTTGACTGAAATGACTATATGGGAATTTCTAACTAGATGGAAATTATTTGAAATAAAAAACCTACAAACCTAGCAAAATCCAAACCAACAGATTTGTCATCTATGCCTTGAAATTTGAATTTGAGGACATATATTATGTCGCTACAAATTTTCTGCAAAATCAGGTATCCTCATAAAACTGTGTTATTTGAATAGAGTGTATTAATGTTTGTATTTGCATTGAAAATTCTCAACACTGAAAGTTAAAAAAATAAAAACAGTTCAAGTAATTTCACCAAATATTTCTTCTTACCCAGGGAAGGACAGAAGATTCCTTTTTTTTTTTTTTTGCTGTGATAGAACATGAAAAAATTGAAAATATCATATAAAATAGTGAGCTTAAGAACAACTGGTCGTTTTATCTTCCTTGTTCCTAAACATTTTTGTAATTCCAGAGATCACTCAATTTTTTTTTTTGTGACGCTGCATACATTTGACTAAGCCTGCTTTTCAGATCTGATCTGTCGTTTGCCCAGTCTGTGCAGACAGAAAAACTGATCTATTCAAAGACGGTTTGTTTCGAAGTACAAGATATTTAGTACTATATTGCGGTTTACATTTTCTTCTGAAAACTACAGTGATTGTAAATGTTAAATATCACTTTTCCTGCAACTTATGGAAAGATTGATGACTTCACTTTTGCTTTTCTGCACCAACTGCCATCAAATATATTTCAAATTGTTGAGTATTTTCCAGTTCCTTGCAATGTTATTGCCAGACTGGTTGAGGTGTTACTTTTTTCTTTTTTGCGTTTTCTTCAACTCACAAACTGTGAGTTAGATTTAAGGAAGCTGCAGTCAAGTACCATGAGCAGACCTCATATTTTCTCTGGTATTTATTTTTTCATGACTTTATGCGTCTTCTTTCAGCTCTTATACAAAGATGGTTTATGGTTCTATACAATACTGCCTAGTAGCCCCATCCAGCAACAGGACAAGAGAAGTATACACCAGTACAGATACACAAATATCAGATGAGTTTGCAGGTTAACTAGCTCTTAGTTATAATGGCCGTGCAAAATTAGGCAGGGCAATGGTTTTGTGGATTTTTTTTTCTTGTCATTCTTATGTGTGTTTATTTTTGATTTCAGTTTAGGTTAGTTAGTTTGGTTTTTTTACTGCTATTTTTTAGTCCTAAACCTGGAGCTTGCTGAGTGAACCCTTATCAGAGAAGAACAGTTACACAGTATAAACAGGTTTTTTACAGCATGAAATATTTTTACACTTTTTATTTTCAAGTTGTTTAGTATAAAAAGATTAATTAGCATAATGCTGTGGCAAAGGTAGATATATTTTGTGATGTTATATAATAACCTGGTTTTTGAAAAGAGATTTCTGGAGAAGAAGTGTTCTGTCTACTGATTCAGGTTAATTGAATCAGAATCTTTTAGGTTGGGAAAGACCTCTGTACTAGTTTGGAAATAAACCAGTGGAGGAATTAACCCCACGGAAAAATATTAAGAGATTCCAAGTTAGAACTACAATTTAATAGGAGAAAATTAAAAGCAGTAATACAGAGAAATACCAGATTGAACTGACAAGGTAATGATACAACCTGATACCCTGTTTGGTCAGAGTAGTGATAGCAGTCCAATCACCTAGTGGCTGCAAGTTCTGCTGGAGCGATAGATGTGGTTGTGGAGCTTGTCTCCTTTCATGATCAATGGAAATCGGTGTCTTGTGCTGTTTGCTCCACTCCTTTTATCTGGGTAAGATGCTGAGTTGCTTCTTTTTGGGGCGGAGCATTTCACAATGTGATGATATTTGATGGCTCATTGGTGGACAGAGTAGCTGCTTCTTCTTAGAAGATGTTATCAAGGCTGAGTCATTAATGTGAAGATAAGAGGCTGGTGATGCCTTTTATCTAATGCCCAGTTTACAATCTTTGGAGGGTGTGGGGTGTGGTGATCAGCTGTGTGAATGACCCATTGTTAGAGACACATCAAAAGGTGATGGAGATGGTAAGAGAATACATTACTTTGATTACACTTTTCATATAATGCAAGGGTTAAGGTTAGGGTTAGGG
>VZRZ01006831.1:290311-405140 GCA_013398175.1 Climacteris rufus | reverse complement strand
ACTGTCAGGCAGATGGTCCTTCCACAAGCAGAGACTGTACTTTAAGTTTCCTTTATTATGGAGTCAGAAAACAAGGACTTTAAAAATTATGTTTAGAATTAATTTTGATAGAACTGTGATATAGAATTGTGTTTGATAGATATATCACCCATGGTATTGCTGGAGAGTCTCTCTGTCCACCTTAAATCAGCATCTGGTATGGCTCTGTTTGGTAACTGGCCATTACCAAGCAGACCCTTTATGCTGAGTTTGTTTTCCCTTCCGCAAGGGACCCACAGAGGACTGCAGCGATACCTTCCCTTTTGGTTCTTAAACAAAAAGGGGGAATTGTAGCAGCCTGAAGCTGCTGCTTGCTGCTTGTGAGAAAATCCTTCTTTCCCTTGGGAGGTATGAAAACAATAAGATAAGCACCTGTTGTTGTCCTTGTACGATATGTTTTGGATTAGGGTGGTGTAGAACCCAGCCAATCATATACCTGGGTTCCTACTGTCAAAAAGGACAATACAATAAACGGGGCTGCTGGCTGGCTCTTGATCCTTGTGAACCAAGGTGTGTGCTGTTTCATTATTACGGATCACTGCAATTGCTGCCATAATACACTGCATTTTCAGGTATGACTGCTCTTGTGCCACTACATTATGTGTTACCTACATTAGAAAGGGCTGTAGTTACTACTCAGTTAACTCAAAGAACCAAGTGAATAAGCATATTGAGAGTTCAACCCTTTTAGGAACAGTAATATGAGTCTTTGTTGCATGTCTCATGTCATGCCCATGTCTTCTGTATCAGAGTTTTAGATTTTATTCTTGCATTCTGAATTTTACAGAACTGCACCCCAGCTGCTCCCTATCATTTTATAACTTGCCCTTTTTATCATACCTGTGATATTTTCTACAGGATTTTACACTGAAACTCTGCCCTTTAAAATATTTAACATCAGCAGCATATGAAGAACCTGCATAGCTTGATAGTTTTTACTTAAAATATATCCTTAATGCATTTTAAATTGTTTGCAATCTACTAAATTGATTACAGAGCCATACACCCCTCTGATTTCTATTCTTAATATAGTCTCTGTATGATATGCCTGGGAACCAGCAACATCCACTTTGTGTGGTTTTATGTACTCTAATCTTGAGACTTAATTCTGAATCCTTTCCAAAATGTCCCAAAAAGAGAAATCTATGGCCTGTGCTTCAAAAAAGGGCTAAGCAGAAATACGAGGACCCTTTCACAGCAACCACACTCACATGCTGAAGAGGATGTACAGAAGTCTGCTTTTTAGAATTTAAGACTTTCTGCTTGTCAGGCTTTTTGTAATGTCTATCAAGGAGAATAGTGTCATGTGATTTAGGGAGCCTGTCACACCCAGTAGCTGAAGCACTTTGTCCTGTAGGTTGCATTTGTTGAAACAAAATAGTAGCAGAAGTCTTCCTTATCTCTGAGGTAGAATACAAACAGTGAAAAATAATTCCATCTATTTGATGAATTTAGTTTTCATTTCTATCATGTATGTCCTTAAAAAAGGAAACAACTATGACTCCCTTCCAACTCAACATATTTTGTGATTCTATAATTCTATGTTGGATGCCATTTGGTGCCAAGGATTGAATCTTCTTATCCTTTGAGCAACTTAGTCTCCAGAAAAAGGAAAGGGCCAAGATTCATGAACACCTTAGATTGTGAAACACAGGAAAAGACAAAGATACATCTGAGAGGAAAAGGGACCAAACACATTCCCAAGAGTGACACTAAAGCAGCATCCTAGGGACAGAAGATGTTAGATTTTGCTACAGCTCAGAAAGCCACTGGGTTGAGTGAGAGCAGATCTGGAAACAAGAATCTGTCCCGCAAGGACACAGCAGGCAGAGCAATACTTCTTTGGAAACCTTTTGCTTTCTTATGAGTTTTCTCAATTTTTAAAATGGGTCTCTTGTAATTTTTTTTTTGTATAAAAGGTTGCTTTTGGATTTTGAAAGCCTTTTTGGTCTTTTTAGGGAAAGAGATCTTTCATTCCACTGCAAGCTCTGTAAGAGAGCAACTTGTTGTTATAATGTCGGCAGTGAACAAGGGCATTGATGGACCAGTGCTACTGCTCTGCAGTGAGCTGACTGTACTTAAGGGGAAAGGTATTCTGCTGTTGGCTGAATGAAATGAAATAGAGGTAGAAAAAGGTACAAGAAAAAAATGACAAGACAAGAGGAATCAGCTTTGTGAAAAGTATTGATTACATCAAGGAAAAATGAAAATACTGAAAGCATTGTCTCTGAGACTTTTCAGAATTATGAAGGAAGGAAAAGGGAATGCAAGAAGAAACAGAGACTGCAGGAGAGTGTAAAAAGAAACCAGCTGCTCACAGGAGATCTCTATTTTTAGATTTAAAAGCACACTGGTTTTGTTAGTATCTTCTGGGGAGAACAAAAAATCTATTAAACATCTTTTTAAAACTGGAAAAAAGAAAGTATATAAACAAAGAAGGATCTGAAGACTTTTGTTGTTTTTTCCCTATTATTTGCCACATTCTTCTTTAGAGAAATGTGTCAGAGGGTTCACCCTCTGTAACACCCAGCATTTGTTTGATCACACTGACCTAATTTTCATGAGGCTTTAGGTTTTCATGTGCATAAGCATTTTAACATGAATACATACACTGGAGTTTGTCCTGCATGTACAAAACACAGTTGTCAAGGAAAAAAAGTTGGTAGTGGAAAAGGTGTATCATTAAACCATTAAAGCTTTCTTGCACACAGTTCCCTGTAAATCAGATCCAAACAACTTAAATACTAATCTGTGCTATGCTTTTACATGTAAAATAAGTAAGCACGTTTTTATTGCATTTTAGACAGACAATCCTTCTTTCTTATAGTTATTTGCATTAAGTGTATATAGTTTCACACATTTAGATAGTGATTCTTTAATTGAGGAATCAAATGCTACATCAAAGCAGAATGCAATATTTTCATCATGTATGTAATGGCAATATTTTCAAATATATTAGAAGTAATAATTGCTCATCAAACTAAATAAAATGAAACTTAGAAAAATGTAGAGCAACTTTAATAAAGTATTTGAGCTGTAAGGAAAAATATTTAAATCTGTAATCAACACAAACAAACAAATCACTCATCAAATTTCCTAATATTTTGGTGTTAAGTAAGCTAATTACCCATTCTAAATGTTATTAAAATAGCTTTTTTTTCCTTTGAAGTTAACACATTAGTACCAATACAGCCATCAGACATGAGAAATATAAAAAGCACAGACAACAAAACATATGCAGAATACAAAGTATTTGTTCTTTCAGATGTTTGGACTTTGTGCTGAAGACTGTCAGGGCATATGAGGATGGTACTGATTACACTAAAACCCTGGAAATACAGAGGACACAGAGAGATCTAACTTCCTACTGAAACATGATGAATGATGTTCAAAGATGTAAATTCTGGGGTCAAAATATGAAGAATTTTTTTCCCCAATGCTTTAGAGCCAAAATATCTCCCTCCTAAGTTCAGAGTCTACATAGTGGGTCTACACTGATGTATAAATGAGGATACACATAGAGGGTTTTCTTGTAAAGCAAACATACTGGAATAGTACACACAGAAGTGAAAAGCAAAACTATCAAACTAAAATCACATCAAGAATTTTAAAAAAATAGATTTTTACAATTATTTATTTCAAAAGTCACAGCTGAAATCCATTCCAGCAAACAAAACATGTAATAAAAGTAATTAAACCATGTTAAATTCAGTAATTCACCAGAAGCATACAAATATGACTTAACTGGACTTGTCTTAGAAAAAAAATATCTACTCAGAGAAACATTATGAGCATTATGATGACTAACCATAATTCTGTAAAGTATGTCACTAAAATTTGACTCTGAATAATGTCTTTAATTAATCTTGTTTCTTTAAATGCAAAACACAGCACAAATTTCATATATATTATGTATATTTACATGCGAAATGTGAAATGTTAGCATTCTCCTGTCTCCTTATTTGGGACAGAGGAACAGGAGTGAAGTGTGGCATCTGAAGAAGTTAACACAGGCCATATTCTCTTGAAAACAATCATAGAATGTTTTCTGGGTTTGTTTCTTTTTTTTTTTTTTTTGCAACATTAACTGGTAATTCTTACATCTAATCAATATGGGTGCTCATCTGCCCAACTTATGCAAGTTAGAAATGGCCTTCATTTTTATTTCAACTAAAAAATATCTAAAAGTACAAGTTTTAGACAGTAGATCTAGGTTTGGTATGTCTTCCCCTGTGGAGATACCTGTCTCTTCCTCCCTTATATAGACATAGTCTAGAAAAGTTGATTAGATCAAATATTTTTTTCTGGTTAAACAGGATGGACTGAACCAAAGCAGCGATCGAACTGAGGGCTGTTGTTAGTACAGGACATAAAATAATTATCTGTGGAATATGCATGAGGTTGTAATGAATGGGAAAGAATGGTTCAAGAGTTCTGATAAACTGTGTTGTCTACATTTACACCTCATTTGGTAACCCCAACACCAACTGCACTTCCAACTTTGGTTAACCTTGTATATGCTTTCTCTAAATGACACTAAACTGTCTTGAAGAAGCGATTGCAAAAAAAATTCGCTGAACCTGGCTGTCTTTTTCTCTTATGAGCCTTTCACATGAGCCAGTCACTTGTGACTAGCTAGCTTTTGTCATTATAATGACAATTCTGACCTTCTTTACATCTTCACGTCTTCTTAAAAGAGTTGAAAAATGATTAGATGAAATGGAATAGCTCTTTCCTAGAGTTCCCAGTGAGGAGGTGCAAACTGTAAAGGCTGCAGACATAAAATGTGCCTAAAAAGAAATGAATGGGCAAAGAAGTAATAAAGTCCTTAAGGTTGAAGGCCCAAGCTTAAGTTTGCAAACTATTTCACTTAGAAAGGGGAAATAGCCTGAGCATAAAAAACAAAAACAAAAACAAAAGACCAAAAACCCTCATGAGTGCTGAAGTCTCTTTAGGATCTTGAAAAATAAATTGCCCTTTGGACCTCCTCCAGTTTACTCATATTCCCACTCAAAATTGAACAGTTGCCCTTGACTACATGTACTTGTTCCTGAGGATATTACGTCTGTTTTTTGAAAGTGTTTCAGTGGAAGCGTGAAGAAAAATGCTGTATAAATAAAAAATATTGCAAACAAATATCTTGGTATTTATGATTTGAATTTTCTCACAACTTTTTAATCTGTCAAAAGGCTTGATTTTCTTTTTCTCATCTTTCTGTTTTATTTTGTAAGACACATTATTAAAAATGTTGTTACTGGAACTTCCACTGGGCAGTAAAGTTGTCCTTCAAGCTGGCTCTTAATGACAAGATGGAATTCATCTTGCTAAAGTTAAAATAGGTATCTGGTCTTTTAACATGTTAGTTCACAGCACCAGTTTTTTAAATCTGAATGTGTCTGCTGAAGTCAGTAGAGCAATAACAATTTATACCAAACAATCTCTGTTGTTTGAGAGAATAAAAATAATCTTTCCCACTTAATTAATTTCTGATTCCATAAAATTATATTAAATTTCCTCATGCCTTGTTTCCATTTAAATCTGTCATTAATTTATACAAATGTGATCAATAAGTAGGAAGACTTTTTATACCTGTGACTTCACAATACCTCCTGTAAGAATTTGATTGCGTTAATGCTAAATAATCTTTTTTTGTAACTGCTTTGCAACTCTTACTATTCAAGTGCTTTGTTGGCAAGGCCTTAAACATATTTTTGCTGAAAATGAAGCATATAAATGAAATTTAAAAAAAATGCATTGAAAGTTCATTTTGGTTTCTTTGCTGTCTAGCTAACATTGTTCAGAACAGAATGCATATCCCATAGATGCAGCATGAAGAGAATTCTGTCTCATTATCATTCAAGAATTTATAATAATTTGAGCTGGGGCTTCAAAACTTAAATCCTTAGCTGAACTCATGTGAAGAACTCAGACTCTTGAGGAGTTCAGTATGCCTGTGGGTTTTGAGGCATGTAACAAGCATACAAGACCTTTCAAACCACTATATTTAGTGAATGCATCACATATAACTTCTGAGGTGCAAATCATAAGCATCTGTAGGCAATACATTGAGTTCTAATAGCCAGAGAGGTAATAAAATAATATTGTCATAAAAATTGTATGTATATGTTTCTATAACCTCTACATCATAGTTAAGATACAGTTACGGCTGACGGCTAACTCCACCAGTGACCTTTTATGACATTCTGCAAAGCTTACTGTCAGCACTACAAGCTGCAAAGTAATGGAAACAAAACCCAAAACAATTCCCAAATTGAGATCGGTTTCTAACCACATGTAAGCTCAGCCCTGTTATGCAATAAAGTGTTCCAGCATGTATTTTGCATCTGTAATTATTTCCCATCCCTTCCTATGCA
Source organism: Climacteris rufus (assembly GCA_013398175.1). Taxonomy (NCBI): domain Eukaryota; kingdom Metazoa; phylum Chordata; class Aves; order Passeriformes; family Climacteridae; genus Climacteris; species Climacteris rufus. The sequence goes on along the minus strand of VZRZ01006831.1, from coordinate 398,727 downwards.
ACCTTTCTAACGTGTAAAGTAGTCATACCCATATTTAAGAGGATGTTTCTTCCTTTTCACTTTAGACTTGATACCTTGTGTATGCAAACAGGCAGAGGCAATTTAATAGTCCCTCAAAACAATTTTGTCACTCAAGTTATATGAATACCCATTAAGGCAGTATTCTCTAATTTTCACACATATCACCTATGCTATGTCTGGGTAAGGCATGAATGCAGATTTGTGCAATTCATTTAAGTCACACTTTACCTGGTTCAATCAAACATAAAAAATTAATATTTTCACTTGAAGTAAGCATGGCTGAAATAATTTTTCAATGTGTTTACACTCAAGATTTAACTTTCTAAATACTGTAAGAACAGCTCTGGTGACTTTACATTCATGTAATTATAGTTGTATGAAGACTGTAGAAATATTTTCAGATTTAATCCATTTTTAAAACAACATTTTGAATCTTTGAAAGAAAAGTAGGTTGTAAAGAGCCAAATAGATACAGATACAATCCAAAATATTTAAACTGAAATTTTAAAATTTCAAAGTGATCACTTCTGCAAGGTTGACCCTTTCTCCACGGAAGACAATGTGGTATCTTGCACGAATTGTCACACAAGAAACACTGAAGAGTAGCCAAGCTGTACCAGCTTGGTTCAACAAGATGTACCTGGTATGAACAGCACCTTTAAATATGCTGATTGATTCAGGTAAGCTGTGGCTAAGTTTCAGGGGAAGGGGGAAGTTCATGGAGAGCAAGGTGGGATTTATTAACGTACTGATTTCCCCTCAACTACACTTTGATCACTGACTTAAACTGATGTTCTTGGAGTGAAGAAACATATGCTAAAGAAGACCTTGTCATGCAGGACATCTATAATTAAAGATCTTCAATGAAAGCATTTCACAACACCTCCATTAAGTTTCGTCATACTGCAAAAAGAACATGAGCCTCTGTGTAAAGAAAAGTTAAACAATTGTCAGCTGAAAGCAGATGAGGATTTTATTGAATACCTATATTACTAATGCATGAAGAGGTACCCATGCAGAGCACAGCAGATACAATCATTGCTTTTAATCGTTGTGCAATTTTTATTACCAATGAAACTACTAAACAAAAAGAGGAGGATAGATTTCCATTACTCGTTGCCAGAGTTTTATTTCCGGAGAAATCAGTGACCTAGGTCACCAAGTTGTCACTGATTCTAGTGTCAGGATCACCTCTGCATGATGACACAAGTAGTATCACTTTTTTGAAGATGGCACAGATCAGGACACTCAAACCTCACTAGCCAAGGTCACATAAAGGCTGAAGAATGGATAACCATTTCCAAATCTTCCCACTGTGAAGGAATAGAATTATTTGATCAGGCAGTAAAAAGAAAATAATTAACATGCACTTATAGAATCTTTAAAAGAATGTATAACAACAAAGAAAGAAACATACATTAATTACTTAAATAACAATTATCAAAAAGCATTATTGTGATTTCTGTACTGTTATTGTTTAAACTTTCACTAAGGTCACAGTTATTGTAGATCGAGCCATAGTGCAAATATCCAGATTACTGGAAAGTAGTTTTTGAAGTTTGTGTTCAGCATAGGCTAGGGAAGAGACACTGCTGGTCAGCTGTCCTGGCAGAACATACTACTAAAAATCATGTTTCAACTGTAAAGTTGTACTTTCATTTTTTTAAATGCTGGTGTTAAAATATTGAGAGGTAGATGACAGCGAGAAGCTGGTATAAATATGGAATTTATTTAATGCCCACTGTAAAATTGATTTAATGTTTTAGTTTTATTAAGATCAGTGTACATTTTTTCATTTTTTTAGGTGAGGCTCCACACAGTTGCAAGTACTACTGAAGCCCTTACCTGCAGAGGTAGCCCCATAAAAGGAGGAATATACTGACTCTGGATATTGGAGTTTTTCACTTTGAGAACTTTGCTGTTCAGACCTAATTTGTTTCTTTAATAATTATAATAAGCTTATAAGAGAATTTTTTAAAATATTAGACTTGAGTGGAATCCAGAATCTCATTCTGCACATACTGTCTGGTCAGAAGCTCTTTCATGAAAAGATAAAGAGTTCATAGGTCTTTGTTGAAGATAATGTTAAAACAGTACCTTACACACATGGGTGTAAGAAGGGAGAACTGAGTGGTTTGTCTCCTTTATCCTTGCACCTGGAAGACTGAGGTCAGAATATAGAAAACAGACTAATACCAAGATTTGTTTGTTCATTCATTCATCTCTCTGAGCCAACAGTATTGCAAAAGGCAGGAAATATACTTTCATTTGTTCCTGGTTTTAATCTCTACTATGGTTTTCTTATTGGTTCTTTTTCCCTGCCTGATGCTGTTTCATTTGCAGTTTTTCTCAAGTACCCTCATTCTCAAAGGGAAACCCACCTGGTTTCCATTTAATATTCTTGAGTCCTGTGGTGTTGATAAAACTCATTTACTTCCATCCGTACTACTTTGGATTTATACATTAAGCATGGCAGAACTCAGGCATGTGTCATTTTTCAGCGGCTAAATGGAAAAATTTTCCATTTTAAAAGGTGGTATCACATATTTGAGTTTAATATTGTGAAAAGTCAGCATGAAGCAACATCACAGAGATGCTGAGTATTTCAGCTTTCCCAGGAAACAAAAGTATGAACATTAAAAAGTATATTTCTCTTTGGTTTTCAAGTATCATCAAAAAGAAGCCATTCAAAAGGCAAATGATCAAGCATGAACAGAGGCAAAGAAACAGGTAAAACATAAAATTAATTGAAAATACAAAGGCAGTGAAAACATTAAGGCTTTTTTTTTCACATATGGGAATTTGTAAAACCAGGAATGAGTGTCACAAGACTTAAAAGGTGTCCTGAATCAATTCAGAAGTTTGTCAGTTTGAGCTTAAGCCAAATGACTACCCAATGAAGAGTAACAGATGCACCTGATGACATAGCATTCCAGTTCAAGGACATAGCAGAAATATCACTCTAGTTCTCCCTAGTGACAGAAAAACTATTGATTGCACTTTTACAGCTCAAATGCTTTTTTCCCCCTCCTTTTTAGAGTAACAACAAAATTCTAAGCATATGAAGAACTTGTGGGCTTGGCTTCAATTCAAGGCCAAACAAAGGGCTCAGACTTTCATCACAGACTACAGAAGAATTTACAAGTTTTGTGTTCAGATTTTTGAAAACTTGTTGATCTTTTAAGCCAGTAAGTAGAAGCACAGAATATCACAATATTTCTTTTGTTTCCTGATGGAAAAGTTTATGGATACCAAAATCCATCTGAGAAAATGCTAGCTGATAACTTGAATTCAGCTATATTTTGTGCATTATGCACTGAGAACCTGAATTACTGATAACTGATCTAGTGAATTGAGTCGCTGAAGAGAGCCAAGTAATTTGGATAACCTCGAGGCATATATTGTTTCTCTAGGCAGGAAACAGAAAGACAAAAAGAGGGAAAAAGAGCCCAAACAATTCACATTTCTTTCAACTCCATTTCATTCACTGAATAAATAATTTTTTTTAGCATGTGAAGAACTCTCATTAGTTTTTTAATATTCAGCATAAAAATATAAATACATGAACTCCTCAAAATCTAATTATTTTAATGGCTTTTAAAAATTATTATTATTATTATTATTGTTGTTATTATTACTATTATTATTGTCTTTATTTTCAGGTCTTTACCCAGTCTTTCCTACTTTTAGGTAAACATTAAAAAAAAGAATGTATTTTAACCACTTAACCTTTCTGTAATGTTTATTTTTATTTTCATGGTAGAAAAGTGGTCTGGTCACACATAAAGACTTATTTCTTTTCCTTTTTCTCTCTTCCACTTCATTTTTCCCAAAAGAAGGGAAAAAATAAGGAGAAACTACGAAAACTTGAGTGAGTCCACAACTTCTAAGTCATGGTTATTAATTTGTTTTTGGTTTGTACAACTGATATTAATATAAAGGTCATGTAGTTTTTTAAAGTAAAAACCTCAAGAGAGGCAAACATCTGTCAACCAGTCTCGCTAAGAGACAAGAGACTGAGCAGAGAGAATGACCCACAGAGAAGCTGGCTTTTAACACAGGAACTGAAGACATGAAAATAGGCTCCCAGAGAAGACAAATGGAAAGACTTGGATGTGAATGTCTCTTCCTTGCCTTGGACTGTAGCTGGAGCTCATGTGGGAGAGGGAAGTAGTACAGCACAACAGGATCATGTCTGTAGAGCTATGAAGAGCCAGTATCCAGAGCAAGCACATTTTGGGGGAGTTCACTTCAGGATAGCTCTAATTTGCTGCCATCAACTAAACCCTCATCAGCAGTTGAAGGGCATTTAGGGATTTTTTTTTCATTTGAATGCAAAAGAGTTGTATTTTCTGAGACAGCCATGAGTTCTGAATCAACAAAAGTTAATTGGGGAGAACTGGGAAACTTTTCTCAAAAGCATTTTGCTGATTAAAACTAAAATCTCAAGAAGCTCCTACTTGAAGATGAGGAACTTCTTCCAGACTGAGTGATTGTCTCCTATCCAGGAGATAGATGGTATTAAAATGATATTCTGCTTCTCTATTTCCAGTTTAACATTAAGTATAAAATTTACATTTTCTTTTCCCTTTTTCTTCCCAAAGAAGTTTGACTGTTACAGTGTGCTTCAGAGGTAAAAAAACTTGCAATTAGAGAGTTATACAGTTCAGAAAACTGTGTAAATGGTGGTACTTCAAAAGGCAGAGTTACAGACCTGTTTAACTCCTACAATGATTTTTTCTTTGTACCTTTCTGTGATCTCAGTACATCAGTATGTAATGTGACTTTTTATCAGCATGTAATTGACTTTGATTTCTCTAACACCCTAATATATTACCATTTGTTCAAATATTTTAATGTTTCACAATGTAACTGAAATGATTTTTCTTTTGTATGCTAATATGTTGATGAAAGCCCACAAGAAAAGTGTTATATATAGAAATGCTATATGTGAAGGAATATATCAAATTTAGAGTCTCCTTAAGAACTGATCCTATATTCAAAGAAATCAAACCTGAGTGAAGCCTACAGTTATTGAGGCTGTTGCAGCTGCCTATGCTGTGAATACACTGTCTGATGAGCAGAGACCATTTTACGATGGTTCTTCTAGAATGGAAATAAAGAATATCACATTACAGATTAGACCTGCATTTAAAATTATTTTTTACAGCTTTGGTACAGCAGTTACAGAAACACTGAAAATACAATAACAAAGAGACAAACAGGACTTATAAAAAGGTTTATAAGTTATTAAAGGGGGATAAAATTTTTTCTAAACTAATGACTACAATTATAAATGACACATTATATTTGGGGTTTTCTTGTTCATTTTAGTTCATTTCTTGCTAAATTATATTACACCATCAATTCTCTTGTTAGTCTTCACAGTGTTAATCACGTTCTGTGGGAGAACAGGTTCACCTGGCAATCCCAGACAGAATAAGATTATTTAACACACCAAAATAATTAGCAAGTTTTAGGATATAGGGTTGTATTTGTGTTCCTGGGGATTTCTGTTTATTTTCTTCTTTTCTAGTAAAATATTGTGATGAAGTGTCTTTCATTATTAATTTCTGAATTTAGAATTTAGAAAAAAGATACCGTTTTGTAAATGATCCTTAAGGATTTTTCTTCAAGTTATAACTTACATGTGCACACTAAAAAAAATTAATCAATTTTCAAAATAAAAGAAAAATATTTTTAATTTTTGCATAGGAAAATATTGTTAGTCACTCCATATTTTTTTCTTGTAAATCTAGATAACTGAATATGGTATTTCAGATGGAACTTGAGTTTTGTATGTGTGGACATTCTGGTTTATGACTTTGTTACCTCAATGCTTAAACATAAGTCATTGACTATTTAGGAACTAGAACTGCTGTTCATTTGTTCTCATATGAAATACACACATATTTTAGATTCCCCGTGTTGTTTTGTTTTAAGCTAAAATAAGATTCAGTTGCTAGAGTAAATCAAACTCATTTCTGTTTTATTTATCATGCTTCTTGTGATAAATCTATTAAATCATTCTTTCTTCTGTATTAGACTATAATGAACAGATGTTTTCCATTGCTTCCTTCCTCTCTTTCTCCCTCCTTCCTTTTCCTCCAATACATTTTTTTTTAATATTCCAAGGACAAAGACAGTGATTAACAAGCACTTCTTCTGAGCTCCCATTTTCAAACACAGCAGGTCAAGAAAGCTAGTTTAGCTGAGATATTATTCTGAGATATGAAATTCTGGTCCCAGGTGAGGCTTTCCAGGCCACAGAAAATGAAGCCTGAGGGTGCATAGTATTTCTTAGCTGTACTTTGTGTGACACTGATTTCCATGACCCTTTCAAGCTTACTTATTGTCTACATTCAATAATATTTTCTCCTCACACCAACTTCCTCCATTTCCATTCCCATCTTAAAAACACCTAGTTTAAAAGCATAATTTTTAAAAAAAATCAGCATACCTCTAATACATACTTTCTATTTCTTGTATTGAACATCCTTTCTTAGGAATTTCAAAACAAAACCTTTTTATTTATGCACTGTTTATCCCATTTTTTGAAACACCCATTTACAGAAAAATTTTCTGGGAAACCTAAAAGTAACAGTAAATCAGAGTAAAATATTTTAAAATGGAGACTAGGTTAACAAAGTTCTAAATACTTATTAGTTTCTACACAAACCCATTGTATTTTCTCAGTGATTATTTCACAGTATAATTTACTAATAAAAATAACAACAATATTTTATAGCCTAAATATTGCTTCCATTTAAAAAAATCCCAATTACACTTCCATTGTTTCTCACATGGTAATATTGCTCCTTTTACACCTGACTGGTTAGCTCCAAAACCTCAGGATTCTTCTAAGGTGAGGAACTGCTGGCCCACAAGTGTAGAAACACCTACTGACATGGATGTTTTGGAAACTTCAAATACACTACAAAAAAAAAAAAACTCTAACAGACTTAAATAGTCTTTAAAGTCTTTAAAGTTTTGGTTGCTTTATTCCTTTGAGAAATATTAATACAGAGTTTAAAAAAATTAATTATGTCTCAAAAACATCTGTCCTTTCCAATATATTGCAACTACAAAATGAAAAGATTGATATACCAAGGAATTCTAAGTGTGCATATAAGGAGCTGAAAAAATGTAGACATCTTTTGTTTTCTTTTACTGAAACTTCTTGATCATAAAAAACATAAGTGACTGGTATTAAATATTTTGTGATGCTCAATCCACTTCCTGGATGAGTATATTTCTGAGCCCAAAATATTGGAACAAAAGAGTTTTATTCTTGTTCTTTTACAGAGAAACAAAAAACTGGTGTTAAAGCATTCAAATTTTAAGTAACCAGGAATCATTATTGCCATCTGAAGCAGAACCTTAAAAATAAGTTCTTATTTCTCCCTCAGTACATGCACACATGTATGTTGACACATTTTATTCAGTGTTTCAAAGATACTCAGTTTTTCCACAATTAAAATTAAAATAAAAAGGAGATAGAGATTTACACGTCATTATATGAATCTGATATCTCTGCAGTTAAAAACTTTCCCTGCACTCCTAGAAGCATCTTAAGAGGAAGTACAAGGTCCTCAGATATGTCCAACATGGTCTATATGGCCTGCTTTTGTCTTTTCCTGAAGTCATAAAAAGGTCGCAGAATATTCTGCATGAAATTGAGGCAGAGAATTTTTACAGGCATACTGAATTTTATGACAAAAATCAGAAAATATCCTTGAGGAATGAGGGCATGTGTTCACAAGAGAGTGTGAAGACTGCCATTGCAAGTAGGTAATTTGAAGAACCTTTGGACTCTTCTGAGGCGATCTAATGTGTCACTGCATCTGTCACTATAGTAAGATTCAATATATGCTGGTACAAACCTAATTTTGGATTAAAAATTTGTAGTACATTATGAAAGAAATTTTTCATAAGAGTTTTTTATTTACTAATTTTCTAAATAATAATTGATTTTGCTTAACAAAAACAAACCCCTGTACATTCTCCCCTTCAGTCTCTTCACGTGTTTTGTCTGCTTTTAAGTAAATAAACAAAAATTCCTTCATTGTTATGTTAAATCCATAAGCATCATCAATGCCTAGAGATTGCATGCATCTGTGCTCACACTGAGCTCCTTTTGTCAGTCTCTGAACCCAACACAAAGGATGATGACTCAGTTTCAGAACAGAATTTATTGAACTCCTATTGTCAGTACCTCTGCAGATGTTTTTTCTCTGAGTTCTACATGTTTCTGTTGACCATGCATCCACAAAGAAAAAAAAAGTTTAGGAAGCTTCTTAATTGTTGTTTAATGCCATACCTCTGTTGTATTCCATGGTTTCTCCTTAGGTAGGATTGACATTCTTTATGCATGCATGAGATTCTCATATTAGAACTATTGTTTCTGATACCCATGTATTCCATGTATTCCTGTGTTGCTAAGAGTTCATATTATTTTCGTAAAAATAAAAAGTGCTCTACCAATACACAGTAAGGACATCAGCTACATAAGGAATAAGTATATCAACTGATATTTGTCTTTAGAAATAAGTGAAAAATGAGTGTGAGTGCAAACCCACTAGCAATTCATAGTGCTAATCAAAACTATTTCACATTGAAAAGCCACTTTATGTCTACACTTAGAACTAAATGGAAACAGGTAAGTAGTGTTACAGTCTTCAAAGTTTCACCGGTGTTTCTATTTAGCTATATCTTCTTGGCTCCTTTCTTGGAAACAGTGCAGATATAGCTGATGATGGAGAAGAGTTAGGAGTTCCAGTAAATTTAGACAGCTCTGATTGAGATTGATGGGCTTTAATAAAATTCTCATTCATGAAAACTACTGATAATACTCACACCAGCTACAGATTCCTGATAGAGTTCTACATGGCCATAAACCAAAATACATCAAAAATATTTACACCTTCATGAGAAACTTTTTATATTATGTGAGTTTAGTGATGAATATTTGTTGTTAACATAGAGATGGCTGTGATCTCCAGCCATTCCTATTTCCAGAAAGCAGTACCAATATCATCAGAAATTTCAAAATGGAAGAAATAGTGAGTGGATACTGTGATATAAGAAAATGCAATATACCTGAAACAGTAGCTTTGAAAATTATTCTTATTGTTCATTGACCATAGTGTTGGGATTTTTTATTTCTTGAAGATTGTAAGAAAATGCTGTTTATTTGTTGTTGGCTTTTGGTTTTCAGGGGGAGAGGGGTGATGGCTTTTTAAATGTTGTTTATTTATTTGTTGGCTGAATATGGAATACATCTGTGACCGGAGTGGGTAATTTTCTCATTTTGAGGGAAGATGTGGAATGAGAAGCGAACAAAGCATGTAGCTGCTTGTTCAAAGTATTCGTAACTGAATGTGAAATAACATGAACGAAGATATCTTTTGGCATCTCAGTTAATATCTCAGACTGCACTAATATGACAATATAATATATTGTCTTTGTACAAAATAAGTCTCTTAATGTGCAACTTCTGGTAATTAGAATATCAACATGTAGAAACACGAATGGATTGCACCCAGCCTAGCAGATCTAAAAACAAACCAATTTTTAAGAATTAATAGTAAAATTATCAGCATAAAATTAAATTTTCATACCATTAGGATGTTATTGTGATGTATACAGTGGCGGAGTGCCCACCAATAAGCAACATAAATTTATCTGTCTGTGAATTGGACCATGAATTTCATGTGCACTGATTTCTTGGGAAAAATGCATCTTATAGTTTGTAATCTCTTTGTATGTTATGCTTTATATATAAGAAATAAATGTTATCATGTCATCCCACTCACTGCACAAGGCAAAGATGAACCTCTGCTTGGCTGTGTAACCATGTTTCCCAGTGGCATGCCTTACTCACAGGATGAAAGATTATTTGAAAGTGGTCACAGGATTAATCATGACCCAGCTATAGTGGGACCACTTAAGTTTCTGCCACATACCTGCCTGATTGTTCAAACATGTAAACTCAACTATCCTAACTGCAAGTAGAAATATTGCTGTTAAAACATCATTGAAACTTAGATATAGCTGCTACGGAGTTGGGAGGTGATTTATTTCTCTTGCTTAACTTGATCATTGTTCACCATGTGTGTATACTCTAAATTGTACAGCCTCCACTAATATTAAGAAAACCAATTTCTTGCTTCTGTCTCCTTTTCTGTCAAAATACCGTTTTTTTGTCAAAATACTTACAAAGTACTTTAAGAGCATGCTGCAATTGTTTCTACTCTCTATACAATAAATTTTAATCTTTCTTAACATCAATGTTAATTTCAACTTCATTTTTCCAGAATTCCAACTTTTGTTATCTAAAATATACCAAGAAATAAGTTTTGTGATAAGACATAGTCTTTGTGTCTCCTTTGCAATAGTCTGTTTTCAAAATTGTAGTTGCCCTTGCCAGGAATAAGATCTTTTAGCAGCACAGGAAAAACAGAGATGAAACATAATCATACAAGTTTCATAGCCATGTACACCACCTACTTTCTCTAGATAACTAATACCACATATTGGTAAATTAATGTCTTTCAAGGGTTCCAGGGGAGAGAGGTTACTACTTGTTTAGTCTTCAGTGGGATTACTTAAGAGAGTTGTTGAAAACTCAGTAGAGATAATGGATTCTAACATCACGCAAGCTGAGAGGAGAGAAGTATGCAATTTACACACTTTTCTCTGGTGGTAGTATTGATTCTGTTCTATAAACCAACTTTTTCCCACATAAGACAAATATAAAACTGTCTGAACTGAAATGCACCAATCTGTCCAAAGCATCTGTTTCTGGAAGAAGAGAGAAAGAGAGAGAGAGGGAAAAAAAAAAAAAAACCTAGACAAGCAAGGAAGGACATAGCTTTCTTTTTGTTCTGTTAATGGTCCCATCTGTGAAAATAAAGGGTGTGAAAACCATCAAAAGCATCCAAGAACTTTTGCAAGGTGGACAGAGAAATATGCTTTCATTCTGATAACCTTGAACTTTCAGAAAGACGTCATAGAGAAGAAACTAGATGGTGGGAAATATGGAAATAGCAAATAGGGCATTGGATGGTGTTGTGGTTTAACCTCATGTGGCAACTAAGCCCCACACAACCACTTGCTTACTTCACCCAGTGGGATGGTGGAGAGAATCAGAAGGGCAAAAGTGAGAGAACTCGTGAGCTGAGTTAAAAACAGTTTAACAGATAAAACAAAGCCATGAATGCAAGCAAAGCAAAACGAGGTATTCATTCACTGCTTCTCACAGGCAGGCAGGTGTTCAGCCATCTCCAGGAGAGCGATGCTCCAGCGCGTGTCATGGTAACTAGGGAAGACAAATACTATCCCTATAAATATTTCCTCCCGCCTTTCTTCTTCTCCCCACTTTATATGCTGAACATGATGCCATATGGTTTAGGATATCCCTTTGCTTGGCTGGGATCAGCTGTCCCCTCCCAACTCCTTGTGCTCCCTCAGCTTCCCCACTTGTGGGCTGGGGTAAGAAGCAGAAAAGGACTTCACTCTGTGAAAACACTGTTTAGCAATAGTGAATACCTCTCCTGTTATCAACTCTGTTTTCAACACAACTCCAAAACTTAGTCCTGTACTAGCTACTATGAAGAAAATTAACTGTATCCCAGCCAAAACCTGCACAGATAGATTTACAAGTATAGATGCATATGCATGAGAAATCTCTTCTGGATAAAGGTCTTCTATTTTGAGTAACACCACAAAATGCAAGCCTTATTCTCAGCCATATTAACATAAACATTGTCAGCAAACTTGTCAAAATAAGTAAACAAAGGTAAAAATTCTGATTTCTGGAAAACAGCAAGAAAAAAATAACAAAACACTTCTAAGTGCCTTAAAAATAAGAATAAGGTGAAAAGCAGCCTACACAGAGTCATTAAGAACAAATCATGTCAAACCAATCTAATTTCTTTGTATCGAAGTTAACAGGACTTGTGGATGAGGGAAAGTATGTGACACATGCTGACTTTAGTAGGGCTTTTTACATTGTTGCACATGACATTTTCATAACTAAGCCGTGGAAATATAAATTAGATGATACTGATGTTTGGTGAGCCTAACCAGTTGGAAAACCACACAGAGAATAATTGTCAGTGGCTCACTGTCAAACTGGAGAGATTTATCAAATTGGGCTGTTCAGGAGCCTGTCTTTAATTTAATATGATTCAATATTTTCATTGCAATGTTGGATGATAGCACAGAGAGTAAGCCTATTAAATCTATAGATGACACCAAACTGTGACAGATGTGAAGACATTGGAGGACAGGATTAGAATTTGAGATGGTCTTGTCAAGCTTGAGAAAAAAGCTACATGTAAACCAATAATGGCAAATGCAAACCTCTATACTTAGAACAATAAACTCAACAAATCCATAATGGGGAATATCTGTGTGAACAGCAGAATTGTCTCTGCCAGACCTATTTTTGATTAAACAGGAAAACTGCCTATGTCTAAGCACTGCTGCTATTCCCAAATTCAGTATCTATTCCATGAGACCAATCTGACTTCCTCGGAACATCCACTATTCATTTCCTTCTCTTTAACACAAAGCACTTTGGAACAAGTTCCATGAATTTCTCATTTCTTCTTCTGTCTTCTACCAGAAGAGACTGTCTCTAAATAGTCACAGACTATTCCCTTGCTCCTAGAGTCTTTGACTGTCCTTTCCATTTAGAACACTGGTATTCTCATTTTCCACCTCCTAGTTCTCACCAGGTTCTAAGAGATATAAACAGTAGCCCCTCTGCAAAGTGTTTATTCTTCCTTTGCATTTTATCTTTTCCCAATTCTCTCCTGCTTGCCTCTGGTTTCTCCATTAGTTATGTATCCTGTAGATCTTTCCTGCTCCTGAACTTGCAATACAGTAGCATTACTCAAAGACCTATGCATCAGCTTTCTAAACAAAAAAAAACAACAAACACAACCAAGAGGGAATCTCAAAACTCTTACCTAAAAATTTTCACTTGAAAACCTGGGATTTGTTCTAAATAACTGGAGAGATTCATGTGGCCTTAAATACCTTAGAATAAGCTCTCAGTTCTTCAGATGTTTGTTGAAGACATATTATCAGAGCAGCTGTGTATGTTGATAGCAAGATCCAGAGGAAGGTGGAAAGTGGTTTTACCGATGCATATCTCATAAGTTCCAGATAACCAACAGGCACAATCAGGATTTTCCATCAGTGGATTTTCCATCTTCAACCTCTCTCTTCCACTACATGGAACACTTATATTCAGTTATGTAGACCAGATTAAGTAGTGTTATAAGCCCCAGCTTTGGCAAGGAAAAATTTATCCATTCATCACTTTACCTAAAAGCCACAACCTCATAGATCATTCCGCTTGCATTTAATCATGTCCCAGAAACTTTCCGGTTAGTCATTAGTTGTCATGCTGCTGAGTATGGATATGGTCTGCATCAGCAAACAAAATGAATTAAAGGAACCCAGAGAAAGGTTGACTGCCAAACTTGTAATTAAACAGTAATAATCTAAGACTGAAAAGCTGGAAATGAACCATTGGTTTCATTTTCTAACAAAAAAAAAATTGATATATCTTTAGTGAGATGCAAATATAACAGCTTTTTTTTTATAAAATACACACAAAACCCTAAAGAAGTTGTAGATGAAGATGAGGAAGTCCAAAGGGAAGCAAGGGTAATGATCAGAGTGTTAGAAATTTTGTAGGATGATACAACAGTGAAATTGTTCTTCCTATAGAAATGAAGATTTAGGAATATTTTTCTCTTAGTTTTGTGACTTTCTATCAATATCAGCGTCTGCTCATGGATTAACTCCTGAACTTTTATAACTGACACCTGCCAAGACAAATCCCCTCCAAAAGGCAAGTCTGTGCATTTGTAAGCCTTACTGTATTGTAATATTTGTGTAGGACTACTGGGTCCTACAGAGCAGTCTTCCTATCTTGTTTTGCATCATTCTAAACAGTTGTTATATAGATTTCTGGGGGAAAATATCTTGGAGTTGACTGATAAATGTATAAGTAATATCTTTTCTTCCTCACCAAATGACTCATCTCATGTAGTTTTGAAGCACTATTCAGTAACTTAAAAATAAGTTTGAGCTGCACATCCTATTTAAAACGATTTATAATTGATTATCTACTTGTAAATGGCAAGTTTAGATAACTCTCTGACTCCTTTTAAGGTAGTTTTTAAGAGCACCTGAGGTCAAATATGATTAAAACCCAGCACTTTTAACTTTATATATAGTTTTTAACCATATTTCTTCACAACCAAAAAAATAAAGATATGCCCTTTCTCTTTTCATTGTATATATTTCCTCTTCTGGCAGGGAAAAAAAAAAAAAGTAGAGAGGAAAAAAAGCCTATGTATCCTGCACTATTAATTATAAGGTTGAGAATATAAATCTCACTTGATAATGTAGTAGGGGAATGAGTATGCAACCCTTTGATTAAAAGGGAGCATCACATTCAGAAATCTACAGAAAGATTCTCACATAGTTAAGATAGAGCATGACAGTCCCTGAGTCTGATCTTGTTACCTATCCTTTAATTTTACACTGAAGGTAAAAGTCATGCATGAGTCAAATCACAAGGACATATCTGAGTTAAGATATTACATAAAACAGAAAATTCAATACAAAAATATAAAAAATACAGATAATACACAATATTTGTTCAAGCAAAGACTGCAGAATTAATGATATTAAAAACAGCATTTACAAATACTTGAAATTTACAGGTCATAAATATGAAAAAGTAATTAAATAGCATATTTCTTATATAAATAATTCTGTTTCACTGCAAACTAATGAAGAATAGAAATATTTTTCCTGTCAGTAATTTCTCCTGCATAATATAGATTCATCCTCAAAATTATTACCTGAGAATTTTAGATCCAAAATCAGTTATGAGGTTAGTTCTTATTTTTTTTATCAGACATACATTAATCTAATTTGTATGTAAAATTGCTAAGGGGAAAACCTCCCACATCAACATTTTTAGGAAAAGTATTCTCACTCAGGTAACTCAGCTGGAGAGACTGAAATCCAACTGAATACCTCAACTAGCATGAACATGTTCATTTAAATCAGATATGAATTAGTATCTTTGTGTTGCTCCTATAAAATCAAAAGTGAAGTAGTATTATTACATTGCATAGGTGGAAACAAATTTGTTAAACATGAGGAGTTTTTAATGTTGATGATAAAAAAAAAGTACAGGACTACAAAGCATGTTTATGCCAATTCTTAGTTAAATAAGATTAATTTCAACTAGAATCTTCAACTCACATATATCCCTTCATATTTTGTGAGACTGGTGGACATCAGCTGCTAATCATGTGTTAAAAACTGTACTTAGATATGTCTACTTGATGCATTTTGAAATTCTATTTTTAATTTCCTGATCATTTCAGAAAATGAATTAAATTGTACTGTACAAGTTGTGTCTCTGAAAAATTGTAGTGCACATGTTAAAAATTAAAAGCATTGATGAAACAGGTGAAAACATGTTGTAAGAAACGTGTCTTGAAATATTCTAAATGGTGGAAGATGTTGCCAAATATTGGGGGTTTTCAGGGCAGCTTTTTAAAACATAAAAGCCAAATCAGCCAACCATGCACTTTTCATATAGAACTGCCTCCTGGCATAAAAAAGCTTTCAGAGTTTAGGATGCTTGCTGCTAACAGACGGTTTTCATAATAGAAAATAGATTCCTAAAGAAAGCAATGCATTTGAATATTGCTGGCTTCTCAGGACCAAAATTAACAAAAATAAAGTCAGATGAGAACTATGATGTTACTAATCAGACAGCAGAAAGAACTCCTTTATGCTGACATCTACCTTGGATTCTCAAGATTATTATTAATAACTTTAATTTATAAAAGTGTGCATGTTTTGATTTTTTTTTTTAGTTACAGAAAGCAGACTGTAAGTACCCTGAAGGCATTCTAGAATTTTGCTAGAAATTCAGTTACAATGAAAAAGTGTACTTTGAAATTAAGCATGTTTTCCCTTTTTGTATCTAGGATCAAAAATATGCTGGAGTCAATGTCCCTACCCCTTACCGCACAGAGTAGTTTCAGAGCACACAGACTAGATTTATTTCAAATGAGACTTATTTGAAATATTCACTCTAAGAATTCACCTAATATCCCTCAGCTGCCAAGAGATGTCCAGTCCAGGAGACAGACTAGAGGCAGTCTGAATAACCCTCCCCAAAACATCTATATAACATGGACCTTGGGCTCTTGGCACCAATTATTACATACCGTAGGTCCATTCTTATTGTGTGTACTTGGTGAAATAGTCCTAGGATCTATCAACATTGGAAAACAGGCTATTAGATTTTGAAATTCAAGTACAAAGTGCAAAATACCACTTAGTAGTGTAGCTCCCCGGTGCAGCTGGGGCCTTTGAGACTCATCTTGCTGATGACTTTGTTCCCACGGGAGAATATGCACAAACCCACCAAATCCTGATGTCATGTGTTCATTATGCTCATGGTAAAACAGCCTCAGCAGAAGAGACTTTAATCTCCAACATCCTCTTACTTGCTGAGTAATAGATACCCTGCTTGTTTGAGAAAAACCTCAGACTGAGCTTCTGTTTCAAATCAGAGAGACTTATGGTTAAAAAGTAGGTCTTTCAGCACCTAGATTTATCTTTTAGGACACACCACAAGCAATTCCTTCAGAATCAGGTTATATTTTCTCTAGTCTAGTCAAAATGAGAGGCCAAAACAGCATAAGGAATGGAAACTGAGCAAAATGGTGTTCTCTGCTTCAAGAAACCAGAATATATTGACTGAGGTTGCTTCAACAAAATAAAATATCCTATTTAGAATTTATAATAATTGTACTCATTTAATGAATATGATTGTTTCAATATTCAAATTTTTTGTAATATACCTTTTCTAACATCATTATTGTCACTATTCTTGATTAGCTCTAATTAGACAGACAGAAAAAGATTTCTTTTGAAAAGCAAACTCTCTTTAGTAGAAGACAGAGAAAAGTAGCTGTGATCATGCCTGGCTTGCTCAATGACACAGAAAATCCATTGTGCTAGTGAGAATAGAAACCATATTTTCTGAGCCATAAGTCTGTAAGTTTAATCAAAAAATTATTTTTATTCTCTATTTAAGTATAATTATCACTGGCTATGAAAAAGCACTTTACCAAAATAGTTTGTGGACTAATAGGTAAGGAAGAAAAGAAACTTATAGTTAGGGTTTTTTTGAATTAATAAAAGGAAAAGTTTAATATATATGCTTGGAAAACATCTAGCACAGTTAAACAAGATCCATGTGAAATATATCCAACCATCTAAAAATTAAGGCAATTAGCAGCAATTATAGAGCTTCTTTCCCAAAACTATGTATTGTAAATCCTTTTAATCAGTGAAAGCACCAATAACATCAAGCCATTGTGTGTCTGAACAGGAAGCCTAATATGTAAGAACACTTTGCTTTTAATTAACTTTTGGCTACCACTTTTTGCAGATTATTATCAGGAGAGGTGCTGCATAGAGGAAACTATGTATTTTAGGTTCCTATTAAAGGATTAATTGTATTTTTAAGTGCAATATGGTAATGAGAAGTAATGGTTGTTTGCTGGAGGTATACTGTACTTAATAGGTTGGTGGATTAAACAGTCCCTGCATTAAAAGGAATTATTGTATTTGTCATAAATACCTTTGAGGATAAATTTGCTTTCAACTGCTGGAGGAATTCTTTGATACCAAACATGAAGGATTACATGAAGGTGACAGGAGAGGTAGTCTGCATCTGTCAGGTGTGCTCCTGATCACAGGCCAAGAAAACTTACAAAGTAACCTGCGGCACATTACATTTAGAAACCGAGCCCTGTTATCAAAAATCAAAGAATCCAATGTAGTTGAATGTTTTGTATTTGGAAAGGAGAAGAGAAGAAGTAATGCATTTGGAATTTGCTGTGTTTCTGTACTGGCTGCACTCTTTCTGGTAGGCTCACAAATCCCTCAGAGGGCAACTGTGTTTATAAGAGTGTCTGCTACTGTCATGTAAAACTGAAGCTGCAAAAGTTCAGTTCTCCATTTTTTAACACAAGCCCCTGGCCATGACCACAAAGGGCAATTTAAGAAGGGGAAAAATCCAAACCACCCAAAAAATGAACAAACAAAAACAAACAAACAAAAAGCCCCCAACTTGAGGAAAATAAACCCAAAGGATCAATCCAGAGTGAACACTTTTCATCTGCTACTTCAAGACTGTGTAGTTTTGAATTAATTATTTTTCATGGGAATTGTGCAAGAATCTCTTCTAACCCCACCCACCCTTTCATGTTGGATATGGTTGTTAATTGTGCAAGGGCATGGGTGGGGGGAAAATTACTACTGTGATTTTGTAGTAATTTAGTTTCTAGAGACAAGAGATTCTTTTTTAGCAAGTGTATAATCTAGAGTAAGACTTTACCTATAAAAGGTGTAGACTTGATGTTCTTCCTGTCAAGTACACTGCAGATATAACTTGCTGACATTGCTGTCGACCCAAGGAGTGAGACAGTGGGGTTAAAGAGGGCTTAGATTTGATTTGATTGTGTGGGGAGGACTGCACAAAGGGACAACCATATTTCGAGGTGAGTGCGTACACATACCAGTATAATGCCAAGGAGAGGGAGAAGGGGATAAACAAACTTTAAAAGGTCCCATAAGGAGAAAGAAAAACAACAGCTTGATGTTATAAACTGTAATGAATGTTGAAATCACAGAGAAGGAAATATAAAAGAGCATAATGCAAGAGAAAAAATAGTTAGAGGCTAGTAGAAGAATTAAAAAGTGTTATTCACAGTTACAAAAAACTTTTGCAAACAGACTTCTGAAAAAAAATGTTTAACTTAATTTATGTTTTAATACCTGCATAGTACTTCTAGTAGTTTTCAAAATAAATTTTCAGTGGTACTCTAGATGCTGAAAGTAGCTGATACCCTCAGTCTCTTCAAGTGTTACAGGATGAAATTAAGGCATGCTACAGGAGAGAGAGTATGGATTTAGAGGAAAAGTACTGATCCCATAACCTTCTCCCTGAAGGAAATCTTTCCTCTGCAAACTTGAGACACTTCCTTTCCTGTTACAAGAGATCCTTCAGCTCTCACACTTTTGACATTTGCCTTTTTCAGAATAAAAGCTTAAATTTCCCTTAAGTATGTTTAGACTTGAAAAACATCAAGAAAACTACAGTTGCCTTTGTTTATTTATTTGATGAGGCCTTAAGGTATTTTTCATGCTGAAATTAGCTCGTCAAAGAAAACAGTCTGTGAGGCCCAAACAAAAAGTTTAATAGCTCTTGATGAATGACGTTATTCCGTTTTTTCTTCAAAATTTCTAGATCTCTATTATAAGAAAGGATACAAGATCATGCAAGTATTTTTGACTTGTCAGCTTCTCCTATGATTTTTCCTATGAAGTTGGAAAAAAATAATGTGCAAAAATTCTATTTTGTTACAATGCTAAGTTAAGAGATCTACAGCTGTTTCTCTTTAAAATATACTCATAAAATGTTACCATGCTTCAAGATGTAATTTATGTGTTATTGTTTCTTGCATGGAAATTACTAGAATTGTGGTTTCTTAAGGTATGATATTAATTAGGACTTAGTGTTAAGTATATGAAGGCCACGAGAACCAAATTCTTTAAAATTCTAATAGAAAAGAAGCTAAAGTATTAACAAGCAAGTCCAATACGCACTAAGTATGAATAAGGTGGCAGGAGAGTTGAAACTAGATAAACTTAAAGGTTCCAAAACATCAATTCTATGATTACGACTGCATGCTTTGAAAAATGTTGGAATTAATAGAATGTTTACTCAAAGATGTAAGAAATAGAACTTGTTTTCTGAACACTTTAATAATAAGCTATATGCCAGGGTAAGTGTTAAGTCTGTTCCTCAGTCTGATGATTATTTGTCATCTGAAAGTGTTACCAAGGGAAAGAAAGTCTAAGGTAGTCTAAAACAAGGCCAAAATGATTTATACTGGCAGTCAAAGTCAGCCTGCCAGTGCAAGTCAGTTTTTCCTACTCTTAACTCGTTGAGTCAAATAGAGAAGTGAGTCTGCTAAGACACAGGTTATACCTGAAACCAATTAAAGGCAATTCTGAGGTTCTTTCAACTTATCTCATTATAACCTTCAGTAAACCACCACCTAATTTTTTTATTATAAATATTTGTGTAAATGCTAGCTCATAGACAATTAGTGTTCTCTGTAGGAACTCACATACTGGATTGACTTTGTAGAAAAGAACTGCATAGAAGTTAAATTTCTTTAGGAATAAAGGCACTTTATACAGGATGGTTTTCTGAATTGGTTCAGCAAACCATAAAATCCCAGGTAGCTAGTTTTGAAAACAGTAAGTCTGGCTTATGAATTTAGTGTCTTTAGAGCAGAGCTAGTGGTAAATGTGAAACACTGAAAAACTTATTTGCAGTTTGAAATTGAATAATTGCATTGAGCTGCAAAGTTTGGGATGCTTTGTTACAGTTTCAGCACTATTTTTATCTGTTTCAAATTCTTTGTGTTCTCCTTAGTACTCACAATTAATTCTCTGCATCAGCAGATAGATTCACAATTCTAAGTTTTAAGACATTTATTTTCTCCTTTGTATTCATGTGATCTGTGGGAGGTTTCTCAGGATTTTTCACAAGTTTTGCACTATCAGCAGAGAACAATTTCCCTTAGTCCCTTGTTTTGGATTAATTCCAGCTGGCAACTAAACCTTACACAGTCTCACTCTCATTTCTTCCTGGTGGCATGGGGAAGAGAATCAGAAGGGTAAAAGTTATAAAATTAGTGGGTTGAGATAAAGACAATATAATAGGGAAAGCAAAAGCTGTGCACACAAGTGAAACAGGACAAGGAATTTATTCACCATCTCCTATGGCCAGGCAGATCTTCAGCCATTTCCCAGAGAGCAGGGCTCCAGTACACCATAACTCCATGTCTTGGGAAGACAAACACCACCATTCTGAACATTTCTGCCTGCCTTCTCCTTTCCCCCAGCTCTATGTGCTGCACATGTTGTCATATGCTAAGGAATATCTCTTAGGTCAGTTTTCTCAGCTGTGTCCCCTCCCAACTTCCTGTGAACGCCCAGTCTCCTCTCTAGTGGGGTGAGTTGAGAAGCAGAAAAGGCCTTTACTCTGTGTAAGTGCTGCTCAACAGTGCCAAAAGCATCCCTGAGTTAGCAACACTGTTTCCAGCACAAAAGCAGCACACCCACTTATATGTTCATACTTCTTCTTCATTAAATACCAAACATTGATGATATTTTATCTACATTAGGATGCCTGACTGATTTGGAGAGAAGCCCCAGAACAAGTCATAGGTTAGTCTAGGAATGTATTTACCCTTTAATCTCCTTATTTTAAAGTTTTATAGAGACAAACCAGTTCTGATACCAGAGATACAGAGAAATGACCTCCCAACAAAGACACAGACCTTTACCTATTCTGCTCTATATAATGTCTCTGAAATGACAAATCAGACAGCAGAGACATTTGGCTTAATTCCCGCATCCAGTATCTTCTAATGTGTGATTTAGGGACATTTTTCAGCTTACCAATTTGCCTCTATTAGAATAAGAAGTCCATATTTTTACTTCTGTAGACTGATCAAAAGATCCCTGAATTCTGTTTAGGAGTTATTTTTAAGGACTGGCCCCAACCTTGACAATTTCTTTTCTTGTAACATTCAGCTCCATCTAAGAAATCAATAGTTCATATCAGTAGATTTTATGTTTGAAATGTAAGTTCCGTTAGAACTCTTTGATTAATTCTACTTATCCTAGTAACATTTTATTATTCATATAAACAGCTTGCTCTTAAACCTTTTTCAACAGCTCTTCATTCTGAGATTTCTCCAGTTCATTTTCTGAGGGGAAAAAAAGAGACATGAATATAAGAAATTCCCTAAACTCCATCCTAATGAATGTCAGTGCAGCTGACTGACAACTTTTGTGTGCTGTAGTCCTATTATCCTAAAGTAAGTCAGAACTCAGTCCAGGTAGTCCTTTGCCTCTTCAATTCAACAGGCCTGAAGGACAGTAAAGTCAGCTCAATACTGTTATAAGCATAATCCTTGGAATTCTTGTCTGGATGCCAGATCAGTGGAAAAATATTTTCTCATTAATTCTTTCATATCATTACACAGAGAATCATCTGTTCTCCTGCATGTCTTAGAACTGTAGGGAGCAGTATGAATCAAATTCAGACTATAACACGCAGCCTACATTCTGTTTGAAACATAAATATTTAGAATTGTGAAATAAATTTCATGTCAACTGAGCTCTCTGTGGACAAGAACTTGGAATGAAAATAACAGTTAGGACTTGCAGTTAAACTGTGGCTCTGGGAAGACCACACAAATTATACAACACACTGGTGCTAACTAGGAGCCTGTCTCTGGCACTGGGGAAGGGAAAGGGCTAGTGAAGTTGGAGAGTGGAGCCCTGGCTATGAGGATAAAAGGTGTGGGAATTTGGTAGACTGAAAAATTACACAGATTCTGCCATTCAAAGTGAGTGTGGTTTCATGTTTCAAGGATTCTTGTGTACTAAAAATGTCAAGAGTAGAGGTGCTTAATAGCCTTTTCCACAGCTCTTCACCTTCAGATGATTAGTTAAACCAAATCAACATCTACAAATGCCTGTAACTGATCAATGAGTCAGAGAACATTATCAACAGTAGTTGATAGTTCTCAAGATAGTTGGTAGTTCTCAAGAAAAAGACATATAATGAAGAAATTATTTAAATCTGTCATCCTTTTTGCAAGTAATGCTACAGGAAAAAATCCAAACAAGCTACTAATTTGTCTGCTCCAAACTACTGCTATGGATGGTGAGAGTACTGACAAAAAGGGAACACACATACACACAATTGTAAGGAAAGCTTGCGTTTATATGTTTCATGCACAGTATATGTAAACTCTAGTATCAGTGCAATAAGGTTATTAGACAAGACTTTAAAATATGTTCTCTTTCCCTTCGTGAAGAACTTCATACTGAGGCCACTATTTTTATTATTATTAGAAAAAAAATTCTCTTGTTCCAAAAAGCAGAAAAACACAGTTTGTGATGCTGGTACACAATTTGAAAAGGAGCTAGAAAGACACAAAACAGTTCTAATAACCAGATATAGAAAAAGCTACAGAAGGACAGAAGTTTTTTGTTTTTCTATTAAACAGGTGTATATTTTGAGTTCTTGCACCCTGCTACCTGTGCTGCTTCATTGCATACCCCTCTGATGTATTCTGGTAGTATATCTTGCATAGTCATTGGCAAAATTTTTAAACAGTGTTTTGTTTTCCTGCCCATTGTTTAAGGCATACTTTTCATCATATTTACAGTATTTAATTGAAACTATAATATTTTACCAGTGAGAGAGTGTAACATTGCCCTAAGATTGAACTTTTCCACAATGAAGATGCCCCAAGTCCTTTTGCTTGTCTACACTGCTAGTTGGGTGGGATATAGAGGACATACAGACAGTTCATGCAATGTCTAGAAATCACCAAATTTTCCCTGACAGAGAGTGGTTGACCAGCAGCCTCACAGATTAGTACACAAGACTGTTCACATGGTTGCATAGTGCACATCAACTAAGTTGTTATTATTTTACAAAATAAAAAAATCACTTTACTGTCATGGCACTGGGAACTTATCACAGCATTGGCACCTGTCTAATGGCCACTGAAGTATTTATACTGAAGTGGCAGCTGATCTGATGAGATGTGGTTGGGAAGGACAACAGGCAATCGCCTAAACAACACTTAGATATTGAAATAGACTGTGAAAAGGTGAAACAGGAATATTCAAAATTGGAAAGACTAAAGCAGAAGATGCTGAAGTATGTGTCTATAAAAAATGGTGAATTTTATGCTTAAGCCAATACAGCCATCTGCATGCTCACAGTACCTGGTTCATCACAGCTATGGTTTAGACCCAGTTTTATCCATATTTTTTTCCCCCACAACTGAATTTCACCAGTGAAGGCTTAAACAAACAAACAAACAAACCCAACACTTGCTAGTCTATTTTCAAAATAATCTCTCAATAATTAGGCTGAAAGGAATGATTGCCCCAACAAATATCTACCTGTAATTTGTTAAAAATATATGAATAGTTAGTATTACAATGAAATTTTTTACTTCCAGATAAATTATATGGGGTTTTTGAGCTAAAACTTATATATTACTTCCTATCTTTATGTTCCCGTGAGAAAAATGAGAGAAAATCATTTCAGGTTGGTCCAAAATTGATTTTTTCCACAATTTTTCAGGTCAGCCAATGGAGTGAAAAATCAATTCTTCACACAGCTTTAACTCAAGCCCTTCTTGAATATAGAATTATTACTTTCCTCATGAGCATTTTCCATGGCATTCCTCACCACTTAAATTAATTTATCTTAATTTGGCATAGATTAATTAATTTATCTTCACAATACTTTTGCAAAGAACTGGGACTGCTACTTTGATTTCACACAAGAGAAGTTGAGGTATAGTTACATTAGAGAGGAAAAATTGGTTTTTTGGATGCTCCCCACAACTACAATCTAATTTAGCAGAGTAGTTAGCTGTTGCATAAAATCCAAAGCTTAGAGTGCAGACTGTCTAAATGGTCAAAGCACATTTCTCACAGACATCAGCTTCCTCTTAAACAACATAGAGCTTTTGTGAACTGGATTACAGGGCTTGACACTGGACACCAGAGACAGGAATCCAGTTAACTGCTAGCTATGAAAATTTTACTTTAAAGGGCCATCTCACAGGAACCAGTTCAGAAGCACAACAGCATTAGAAATACTTACAAATAATTATGATAATAACATAAAAGAAAAATAGAACACTAAAATACTCATACAATGTTGGATTCTGCTGTTTTCCAATAGAAGTGAGGATACAATACTCTACTACAACACTCTGCTACAAGCCATCAAAAGCTGCTATCAGAAATAAAAAAAAACTACACGATGAGGAATATAGGATGAGACCATGTATCTTTAAATCATGATGGTGAATGTTTGGAGATGTATCTGCACTCAGATACAACCAGAAAATTCCACTGAGAGCAATGCAGGCTCAAGGACATGCCAAAAACTGCCTATATTGTTCATCCCCATTCAAATTTTTTACATAGTACCTTGACAGATTGAGAGATACAAGACAACAACTCACTCATGTGCGAAAAAAATCCTGTCTTTTTCTGACACCATTAAAGTGAATCCAAACTTTATGGTTTGTCTGTCTCAACATCTTCCTTCAGTTTCATTACTGCAAAAGCAAAGTGATTTTCATTCTGAGATGTGATTAAACCCACATTCATGTGCTGATTGAGGTGTAGAATCTTTTATTGGGAAAAAAATATAGACTTCAGAGCTAGCAGTTGAGTGCTACAGTACAACACTCTGTGAGACCATTAAATTTAATCCTTCCTCCAGATTCACTCCAAGGGTGATTTCAATTAAATTTGTTCAAAATTTATCATTTTCCTGCATGTATGCATAAATGATTCAAAGGCACTTACGTATTCAAGGAGCAGAATGTATTGAAGGGTACATATTATTGTTATAACTTTTCACAGTACTTTTTTTTCATATAATTTACCTAAAAAAAAAGCTTCTATTATTCAAAACTCTAGTCCTCTGCATTAAATGCTCTTACTGCTCATTTGGAAATAAAATCTATTTTTCAATGCAAATCTTCAAAATATTCCTTAGCCATCAAAACTGCCCTTTTGTTTGGCATGCTGGTACAGCTATTTCCTAG
The DNA here is from genome assembly GCA_013398175.1 of Climacteris rufus. NCBI lineage: Eukaryota > Metazoa > Chordata > Aves > Passeriformes > Climacteridae > Climacteris > Climacteris rufus. Next base: position 372,901 of record VZRZ01006831.1, on the reverse strand, counting down.
AGGGAAAATGATGACATTTAGTTTACTAATGACTTGGAAAGCTGTTTTCTGTCCACTGCTATGAAATACAAGGTTGATTCTGACATAGTTTTTAGGAGACATGACAGAGTCTATGCATGGATCCATTGTAATTTCTTTATTTTCCCAATTAACATCATGGGGGGTGTGCTTTTCCACTAAACAAATACATCAGTGGTGGGAAGACAAACAATCAAAGCTGCACAAGCATCTCAGAGATAACATTAGATAAGAGGGCAAGCACTTGGTTCACAATAAATGTGTTTGCTCTTATCTACCTACAAGAACCTATTAGACATCTTAGTGCCCTGAAGAATTTATCTGCAGGAACCCATTGGGTAGGGCCTTTGTTTCTGAATGTGTATCTGTACCTGAAAGTTTTGCTTGTGTACTTACTTATATGCCTGTCTAGGGATGACAGCTTCATGTATTTCATACTTACAAAACTTTCAAAATTGTGCTAAATCTACCTCTGGTTTGGTAGCTTCTCATATCTGCCCAATGGAAAAAGCAGAAAGGAAATTAAGCAGTCATTGGGTGACATAGTAAAAGACCTCTGCAGACTATGTAAGTCCACTGTTTTAGCAGGAAGAGGAAAAAGATCAGCAAGCTGGCAGAAAAGATATATTTCTTCCAAGTTTTTTTTGTCATCTTTGTATGTAGCCAAAGGCTCAATTGCTAGCAAGCTATAAGGATTAAACATTACATTGTACTCATCACCTACTTGATTCTGCCGGTTCCTCATACAGAACAGTCCTCACTCAATGGCTAATCATCCCACTTCCATAAGACTGCTTATTAAATAAACTATAATTTAGACTGAGTAGGAGTGGCAGACCGGACTAGCATAGTAAGCATTTTGTTTTAATTACCTGCTATAATTCATCTTTTCGTGCTTTTGTTCTTATTTCTTTTCATGATTATAAACTCAGGGAGAACACAGAGCCTTTCTTAAGTTATGCTGTATAGCTTTCTTTCAAAGGAACTTAACCTGCATTTTAAAGATGGCATCAGATGTCATCTTCCGCTTCATCACAAATGTATGAGCCATGAACCACAATGCATAATCTGACTAGCTAAAGCTGACTTCTTGGGGACACCTTCTCTACTCCCTCCACCAGGGAGCAGGGCAGGATAGTGGCTTCAGAGACTTAAGTGTTTCCTCTCTAATGCTGCCAGGACATTCACAGAAAATTAGCATGAGTTCATCTATCAAGATACCCTGAAAGTCACAGTTGCTCAAAAAGACCTGAAATAGCAGCATTGCTAGAAACCATAAAATTCAAGGTAACATATACCAAAGTTAAGACATAAAAATTGTCACTGTGTTCTGTTGTCTGGACACTAGATCTTCTACACTACTCAATTCACTGCATCATTTTACTTATTTCATGCTGTAATTCCTGCAGAAGACTAATGATGTTAGTGCTTTTAGTCTGCAGCAGATACAGCTACAGTTGCTTATTTTCATTAATTTAGTCTTGCCTGACATTAGAGAAAAAACAAATCTATACACAATTTGTTTGTACAGTGACTAGAACCAGGGAGTATTGGCCCATGACTTGAGCTTCTAAGAATTACAGTAATGAAGATGATTCCCAAAGGAAGGTCTGCTTGGCAACCTTCAGATCTAAGACAATAAATTTTTTTACCATCTTTGGAGATAGAGACCATAAGGAAAAATGGGTGGTGCAACTGTTGCACATTTTTTATGTGTAGCTGAGAAATTTCCTGGAATCAATCCAGAGAAATATTTCATGGCCCTATCGTTGCTTATATAAAATAAGCTAGTGCATTGAATAATTGCCTGCTTTTTGGTCTTTAGCTAAATCACATTCCAAACTACCTGAAAATTGAACCTCATTATTCTTTTTAGCTTTGTACATTTTAATAGTTTGGATTAAAATAGTCTTTAATATTTTTAACCTGTATATTTTTTCTACTAGACACTTAAAATCGGGTATCTAAAGTAGCTATACATTTGTTCATTTAGACTTTTTATTTATTCATTATGTTCATGTTTTCACAATTTAGGAAAAAAATAGCTTGATAAACGCCAAAACTTCAGAACAGAAGTATTTAACTTGAAATTATAAGGAACCTTGTATAAATTATGTATATTTTGTATAATAGAAATTATTTTATAAAAGATATATTTATATCTTTAAATTAATATTATATATATATAATGTCTGTATAAATTATGAAAATTCTTAACTTTTCAATAAAACAAATTAATAAGTGAATGTTAGTATTAGTGAGTAGTTTATATTTTACAGGCAAAACAAAAGATTTATAAGAATGTTTGGGCAAGTATTTTTCATTAATATTTGAAACAAAATTCTAGTTATTTTTAAATTACAAATTTCAAAGAAATGGAGTATTTAAACCCATAAGAAGTAGAATTTTGTTTTCAGGTCATATTTGCAAAATGCATGAGGTTTAAAGCCCCACAGTGTATTAACATCTGAGAGGTGCTTTGTGTTGTCACAAGTTGTAAAACTTATATGAGAGCCCGGTGTTAACTCTCTTGTGCTTCTATGCACTGAAGCTAAACAAATTAGGTATTTCAAAAGGTAGCTTAGTAAAGCCCTTAATACCTTAGTATATAAATGCTAATACTGGAACTATTAAATAAGGTAAGAAGAAGGAAAGATAAATCTTAATGGGAAAAGCAGTTGTGTCTGCAATTCTGTGTACACCCTCCCCCTGCAATTCCAATATGTTAATTTTCCCTTTCTTTTCCTGGTAATTGAGGAAAGTAATTTGAATGTTTTAGCAAGAAAGTAATTTAAGGTAGTCAATCCAAGACAAAAAATGAAGGAAAAAAATCTAACCTAACGTATTTTATCCTGATTCATTTATATGGTTCCATAAACGTACTTAGGCCTTCATAGAGCATTGAAAACAGGTCCTTGCTTCAAAGAGTTCACAGCTAGTGATAAGAGTTTACATATCCCTTTACTACTGGACATGCTGAAAGCATCCTGCCGTGATATCGCATAACTCCATCTGCATCACCCCTCCTTCCTCACAGCCCACTTTAAAGAATCCTATTTTAAGGCTGGTTTAGTGTATTGTTTTATGGAAACTTGCACAGTCCACTACAGAGTGGTTAAATGAATGGTATTAATTATCCAGCATGAAAAGAGTATGATGTGCTGAATTACTGAAATCATATCAATTATAATTCTCAGATATATTTTATACATATTTTTTCTTTTGTTGACAGATAATTTTGTTAAAATTTTATAAAGTGAACTTGAAAAAAGAAGAGCATATTCTAGTAAGTGCTGTACTTTTTTTACCAAAGCCTGTACTGTAAAACCTGTCACAAGTGGCACAGAAAAACTCTTTTCAAATGTAAACAATTATACTTCTTTATTTAACTGGCTTTTCTTTTTTCCCCAAGGGGAAAAAAGAATTTTGATTAAATGAAACTTACTGAAATTCCCTTAAATTTAATTTACTTACCTCATTTGCTTATTTTCAAATATCCCAATGTCACCATTTTTTCTTCAAGAGAGGAAAAGCATGTAACCCTCACTTTTAAGTTGCCTCTATTTTAAATCTTCTGAGGGGCTCTGGACACATAGCAGACACATACTGCCACTTTTTCTTGAAAATCATAGGATGCTGAAGAAGACCCTTATTGCATGCAGCCTCACAAAATAATTGCAGCAAAGAAGAATGCAATAAAACAGTGCTTGATCAGACACCAGAATACAGACCTTAAATATCTAGTCAGAGAAAATTGTGATATGTGACAAGCAAATTAGATAACTTACCTCTGTTATTATACTCATTTTCCTCTTGTAAAGAAAAAGAATTTGCCTTAGTCAAAAACTAACTTTAAACCACTTTCCTTTATCCCAGATCTTCATAATAGCATTTAAATAAGAACTTGGTTAAGTATGAAATTTGCTGTTATATCAGAAATTATGAAGTATCTATAGAAGCTGGGAGATAGTGAAAAATAGGGTAAAAGCTGTAAGGCAGACAGCAGTAAATTTTACTGACAGGGAAATTACTGGATCAAATGGTAACAAACCTAAGGCTAACCTTCTGATTGAGCTGCTCAGATGCTCTGTAAAGGATTTTGGTAAAAACTAATGGTTTGTTCATGAAACAGTGGGTGATACCAATTGAGAAACCATGGTCTACACAGAGGATGAACTGTCTGTAAGCAGGACACTTGCACTGATTGGTTCCTCTGCCTAGAAATTGCAGAAGATTGAAGAGTAATGGAAAAAGGATAAAATTCAAATGGTCATGAGCCTCACCCTTACTGCCTAACAGGAGCATGTGCTACAGTATGTGCTACAAAGGAGCTATCAAGCTTTAAGCAAGTGAGGAAGAAGACCAGTGCTTGTTTATCCATCACAACATGAATCAGATCTACCAAAGTACTGTAGGGGGAAATAAAAGGTAAAAAACTGTATATTCTGGGATGGGTAGACATTAATGTCATTGTTCACAACAATATGGAGAAGTCAACTGAAATGTTGCTTTCTATTCGTGCCATACACATTCAGGAGAGATTAATTCAATCCAGAACACAGAAAGCACAACAACTAGAATCAAACCTGCATTGTAGCAGGGAACCAACAGAGTAGGGGTCATTGTCCTAGCAAAAGAAAGGATGACCACACTAGGAAGCAGCTCAAAGAGCTACTAAGAATTAGGAGAAATTTAGACAGTGAAGGACTGTCAGGAAAAAAAAAAAAAAAAAAAAATCAAAGACAATACTCATGGAAAGGTATGGGCTGAAATTATTAGATGGTTCTTTGCAGCCAGAGAATTGAGGTTCTGAAAAAGTTTTCCTGTGATAGACAAGACATAAACAAATCCTGGCCAGCTATAAGACTTCCAGGCTGTAACTGGTGACATTACTGCTTTGACCATGTTAGCAGGAAGTTTTCTTCTTTCCACTGCAATGTTATGGATTAAAGGACAATTTTTTCCCCCTCAAAGTTTTCATTTGTATGAGAAAAGTTATTAAAACTCCCTGTATGAAAAATAAATATTCTGCTTTTGCAAAACGACTTCTAGTACAGATGTTTCCCTTGGGGAAGTCCAGCTCCATACCTCTATGGGGCATGCAGAGCTTTTGGCCAAAGTTATGGAAGCATGTCACTACTTACATGTAATACAACAGGAAATTCAATCCCCATTGCAAAGAAATTAAACATTTATTTTTCTTGTCTCATCTAAATGTCCTGTAACAGTAGGTCTCAGAAATTTTGTCTACCTTCATATTTGAGAAAGCTCGGAGTTTGAAGACACTGCTGAATTTTGAATGTAGACATTTCAAGCAACCAAATTTCAGTTCTGCAGAAATGAGGAGTTTTATAAACCATACTCTTCCATTGCCTTTGGCACACAAAATGCAATAACAGCAACTCTTACCAAAAAAAAGGAAAGGTTAGTGAAATCCATAAAAAGGCTCAATGGTTTAATTACAAGTATAATTTTTTAGAATATGGGAGGCCAAAAATTAGACATATGTTGAGTTCAGAATGTTTTTCAGTCCCACAGGTGATCAGTGAGAGTTGAGAAGTCTTCATACTCCATTGAAGATGGATCTGACATTACTATGTTACTGGTGATGTCAAACATAGGCTGCTCTGGTTTGTTTTTTCCTGTCAGTTCAGGCACAGGAGCCAGACAATTTAACCACTCGGGGGACAAGCTTGGCAGATGAAGAACCCAGATGCCAGTTTATAGATTTTGCTTTTCCAGCAGTGGCATCTGAATCTGGTTGGCATTTGACTGATTTTTATTGCAGACTTTGTCAAGCTGCAATGTAGCTAGTCTGTAACAAGATTACCTTTCCTTGTGGAATGAGCTGTTCCAAAGACGTTTCTAAGTATGAAGATTGTACATGATTTTTAAATGTGGTTAATGTTATGTAACTTGTGTAGCTACTGTTTGGTTCACATGATGGGAATCATTGCACACAAACTAGATATCACAAAATACAACAATTAAAAAATAGAAAATTATTGCTAAGGTGGAAATAAGATGTTTGATGCCTGGTAATACCAGCTTCTGCCTGTCTTATGTAACCTATTGTTTTTGGCATTCACATAAAAAATTTGAGGTTAAAAGAATCTGAAATCTAAATGCATTCCTGAATTAGTGAGCTTTCCTTCTAAAAGTCCTTGGCCTCCTCTCCGTGTTACATAAGTCAGTAAGTTTTGTTCTTCTGTTATTGGTCCACTCACACAGCCACCACCCTGATGTAATATTTCTGCAAGATGAAAACAAAATTTTCCAGCTCTTCATTTCATGAATAAGGCTTTTATTACTACTTGACTCAACAGGAGAGATAAAGACAAGGCCAGAATACAGACTGCAGGAAATTCCCAAGTAAGCTTAAATATGTTTTGGACTCAGTCTCCTTAATAGACCATTGGTCCCCCTGAGACTAAATGTCGTAAGTGAGCCCAAAGAGGAGGCTGAATCACTAATGGCAAGGCCAGAGTAATAAAGGCTGATTGGAACAGGTAACTCTGTGCCTGGTACTAGACCCATTACACTTCCTAATGTGCTGAAGGAGGAGTGCACAAAATGTCCAGCCTTTAGTCAATGGTATGGATACACTCAACTGTGCTTTATTAAAGAGAGCCTGAAATGTTTTCACTAGCTTACAGTTACAAACACAGAGCTGGTTTGGTGTTTTGAGTTTGTTTTTTTTCCTTTTACAAGGTAAATGCTCTGATATATCTAAAGCCAGGGTAAATATACATATGTTTGTCTATCATACCAGGTTGAGGTTTTATTCTAGAGGTTTGCTTTTGTTTAACAAAGTCGTATTTCTTTGAGTCATTGCCTAAATATGTGTTACTCTCTCCATTTATAGTGTTACAAGTCAAACATCTTTTTTACTTTCTACCTTAAGATACCCCGAGGTACATGATTAATATAAATTCTTTACCTCTTCAGACACACATAATACAGACCTTGAAACATGTTTTGTCTCAGTTACAACAGCAGCATTTAGAGTGCACATCTTTTTCCCTATAGATATTACAGTCATGTCATATAGATTTAAAAATATATTTACTTTTAAAAATTCTTCTCCATTGCATTTGGATATAAATACACTTTAATAATCCTATTTTCCTTTCTGAATCATATGTATCTTTAAAAATGTTTGTTTTTATTAAAATATAATCTTCTAAATCACATGAAGTTTACTTATGCTCATGCTTTCATCATAACTTAATCTGTCATATTTCAGCTGGATTTGCTTTTCATTCAGACTTCTCCATTGTCCTAGCAGCATTTAGAAATGAAATAGAACATAATTTATAATATTTTTCAAGGTGAAGTGTACATTTAAAATATTGGTGGCATTATCACCCATTAATGCTATGTATAATTGTTATATTATAAAATTATAAAAACATAGACTTTCTTCAGCAAACCAAAGAGTATGTGTTCTGTATTGACTGTTATATCCAAGTGTCAGATGAGCAATTCTTAGTTTTTAAATGACAGAGAATGCAATTGTTTTCTTATTAATTTGCTTGCTTTAAAAGTTACCACTGTGTCTTTTCAAGAAGAATGAGAAGTAACACCATGAGCAGCTCTATGAGCCCAACAACTTTAGGTCACTCTGTTGATGTAAGGAATATTGTCTTAACTCTCCATAATCTTTATAGCCTAACACTTTTCAACCATTACTAAATAAAACTTTATAATCTGTGAAGGATCTCATTAATTTAAAAAATAGGAAAACGAAGCACAGTTAAATCATAAAACTTATTTAAATTCAACTTACTTTCCATTGGGTTCTGTAATATAGCTACACGCCAGTACTGTGCTTTTTCTCAGAAGACCTCAGTTATGAAAGAAAGTGAACAGTGAAGAAAATGGATAACAAATGCTTGCTTCACAGTTAAAAAGTATACAACTAGAAATGATGTGAAATAGTTAAATAATGCATCACCCCAAAAATGAGTCATTCACTTGAACACTCTGAGAGTTGGTTTCTTCACCTGCTTTGGGTATCAGGCATTCTGCCCAACCCAGGTAGCATAATACCCCACCCACCTTAACACAGCAATATCAGATGAATGGGATGAGAAAATTTCATGTTAAATTCTCTAATCTACCCAAACTGCCATAGAAGGACAAACACATTATTATTTTATAACTTCCAGTGAGACAAATACTCAAATACAACAAATATATTTAACAGATATACACTCCTAATTCCCATTTCCTAATGGTATAGGATTGGCAGGAGATAAAATTGGAAGTGATGGAAGGTACTGGTCTCATCCACACTGGTGAATTTCACGCATGCGCAAGCCTTGCTCTGGCTGGAAAGATACCTAAGGCCACAACATAGTGCAGTGTCTGCTCAAGTAAGGCCACTGCTAAATAAAAGACAAGATCATCTATTTGTGCTAAAAATGGTTCTCATACCATGTGTTGTCTAAGATTTTCCTAAACCTGTACTTTGATCATCAAGTGCAGCTCTTGGATAGCACAGAGACATTGTCACTTCACAATGACATGTGCAATCCTCCACCTCCAACAGTTTCTCAAAGAAATACAGGACTAAACTTAGCTATTACAAGGGGTTTGCTTTTGTTAGTGGTTTGGGGTTGGGTTTTCTTCCTGTCTAAAGCTCCATCCACTGCTTTGAAAATGTACTCATGAAAAGGGTTAAAAATTCTAAATGTGAGATTCTCAGGTCACCTATGGAGTGCACTAGAACTGATTTGTGTTGTACAGAATTGCAATGAAGCGGGTGCATGTGTGACAAGTTCACATGAGAAGTCTGTCTGTGTGAGAGATTCTCTGACTACCACCAGTGTTTTGCTCTTGCCATGGTGCAGACAGATTCCTTGACCCAAACTTTTCTCACAGACATATTTTCTCCCTTCATCTAGCTTTATCTTTGCTTCTTTCTCCTTCCTCTACGTTTGCTTCTGATGGACAAAAGAGAAAACATATTTCCGGGCAACTTGCTATATTTACAATCAAGTGACATGGCAGCCAGACCATTACTTATGAACTCTCCATTAAACTTTAATACATTAATCATCAATTATTGAGGAATTAATGTTCAGATCCAGCTGTGCTGTCCCAGTTCAGTTCACAAGTGCCAACAAAGATACTTTATGGCCTATGCTATTGAGCATTCAGATTCTCAATCACCTCTTACTCTCACATCTGAACTTTCTGAAGCAGAAAAAAGAGGATTTTTTAAACTGACTGTGCAGAGAGAATGTGAGATAAGAAGAAATTTGAGCTGAAGAATAATTTTCCAGTGCTTATTCTGAGTTTTGTAAATAAACATCTGTACTTCAAAACTAAACAAACAAACAAACAAAAACAAAAAACAAGGCCCAAAACAAAATAAAAACCCACCACTTGAAGAGAAGCTTTTTAAACTAGGTATAAAATGCTAATCTGAAACATGTACAAATTCTATAGCATGAACAAATGCATATCTGCCATATAGTGGCAACAGAAGTGACAGTGTCTTATTACTATAAAATAAAAGTAAAACTACCATTCTAAATGTAGCTGAACTTTGACTCTTAAAGTAAGTCAATATATATAATAGCTGTACACGTTTTTTAAAGCCTTTGAGACACAGAGAGGGTACTAGTAAGAGTAGCAGGTGATTTGAAGTGGCCCCATTGACAATGAAAACTGAAATTTTGCTCTGAATATATATTTTGTCAGCTATAAGTACTGACGCACAGGTCAAGAGACAATAAGACAAACTAAAGGAATTGGTGCTTTTGCATACCTTACTTTAGAGATCACTGTGCACATGCCATAAAGACAGGCTCTGTCAAGCAATCTTTCCCTTCCCCTAGCCCTGCCAATATCAGTCTACCTGTCAATCCACCTGCTTATTAGTATGCTGCTCAAGGTTGAAAAGAAATACCAAAGCAGTGTCTCTCAGTCAGTTTTCATTGCCACAAGGAATAAACAATGAACAGAGAAACTTCAACACTTGTTCATTATAGCCACTTGTAAACAATTTAGAATTATAAGCAGACTTTGAGAGCAGGCAGGTAATTACTGAGAAAAAAATTACATAAATCAAGGTACTGAAGCTGTCACCTGCAAATCCTACAGGCGAAAGTGAAAACATATATTGATATATAAGGAAGGGTGCCACTGTGAAATGCTAAGAATATTACCAAGTCACTTTGTTAGCTGATTGTTTTCTTTGATAAGGACAGCCTGGGAAATATCAGATAGAAATAATTTTGTCTTTGACTTTCACAGAAGACTCAAGTACATGGAAGAGAAAATTGGAAAACAAAAATTCAGTGCTGTAAATATAGGCCCAAATACATTGACTGGTGCTGGGGGTTGAGGTTGACCACATGAGAGGTTATTTAGCAAATATCTACCATATTTCTGAATTGACAGGTTACTGTTTTTTTTCCAGATTCCATGAGCCATATGCATTGCTCTCACAGATATCCTTGCACAAGAGTATATGCTCCAATATATATCTGCTTGGAAGAGATAGACATGTTGCAGTTCACACTGAAGGCCAAGGTCTACCTCTTTGGGCACGGGGAAAATTTTATCAAAGTGAGGTAATAGCTGGTACCCAGCTACTTACTCGTGGGTGGAATTGTTATGATGTCCTCAACTACAACAGTCTCTTTTAACTAAAATACCCTGAAAGACCATGGGTGGACTTTGCTCACAGCACAACCCTCTGATGGATATTATGAGGGAAAATGAGTAATGTTTCCTTCTGTTCATTTGGCAGTGTATTAGAAGATTAATACAGTCTGCATTAATTCCAGAAGAAACAAATGTGTAAAAGGACATACATTAAAATTACCAAGCTGGTTTGTATTTCTGACTGTCCTGATGCTTTGAACAGTTATTTTAAAGTGAGTTGAAAAGCAGACTCTAAAAAAAAATTTTACATGTGTATTAAAATAATTTTACAAACATTTAATTGAAATTGTTGCTCTTTCCTTAATGCTAACAGAGAGAACAGAGCTGAAGAGTCTTTTGGGGTGAAGACAACAAAGGCAATTTTCGTGACTGTTGCAAATATAGATGAATATAGGTTTTTTTAAACTTTTTTTTAGCTTTGGAATAATTCTTTTTTCCTATTTCATACATTCACACACACAACAACAATGCATCTGACTAAAAGTCATTTGATATGTGTATTTGACACAAATTTGCTAGCAAGCCAAATACACAAGACAGTATAAGTCTGTAGCTATACCACCTTGGGCTTTGATCTTGTCAGATCTCATAAACTAAGCAAGATTGGGCCTGCTGTGTAATTGGGATGGAATACCTCCAAGGAAAACCCAGCTGTTGTAGGAAGTGGTGTTGGTCACTCAGTAGGTGGTATTCTTCATTCTGGCTCCGCACTGAATCAGTGCTGTACCAAGATGCTGCTGGAGGTCTTATCTGTGCACCATACATAAATCTAAGATGCTGACCAAGTGGCCTAATTAGATATCCCCTGGCACATTTCATAAGAGCTAAAATTGTTAACTGCAGCATCCTGGACAAAGTCCAAACTGAAAAAATGCTTTATGCCAATTTAAATATTCTCTACAGTTGCAACTAAATAAAGTATTTAAATACCTTTAATTCACTGTATACTGTTTTGTAGCATTTATGTACATTGTTAAACAACTGCCACATTTTACTCTAGAGGTGATGACATTTCACTGTTGGTTGAACTAACTCCTGCATGGCCTATAAAACACAGTCACAGTGAAATGCATCTTGTACAAGTAAATATTTATACAGAGCATTTTTACTGCTATGCAATTTGTTTTTAAGAATATATCATATGCCTCAGTTAGGCCAAGCTCTTTTTGTGAACAAAAAATAAAATTAAAAGGATTGTCTTATATTTTTAACTCCTTACTAATTTATCACCTAGGTAAAATTTATCATCCCTAGGTAAATTTGGGCAGATGGGCAGCATATTTGAACTACATGAACTAAATGAACTAAAATTAAAAACAAAAGAAAGCTTTCCAGGTACTAGGAGCCTCACATATTTTAAGATTGGACAGAACTGTATTAAAATTTGTACTGTGTGTGCGACTCCACAGTGGTACAGAATTCACTGAGCCATTAAATAAAGTGCATTATTAAAATCTCAATGTTATGTGACATAATTATGATGAAGTTTGGAGTACCATCTTGAATTTTTATTGCTCTAAGATTTGCAAAGTTAAAATTAAAGCTGTATACTCAGCCTTGGATTTTAGAACTCTGATAACACTGTAGGTAAAACATCAGCAAGAAGCAAGATTAATGGCAATGTAATTTTCTCAGAAGAAAGAACCTCTGCTGTTAACATTCCAATTTAATTATTTAACTGTCATTTTAAAAAATTAACACGATATAAAAAGCTATACATTGGATTACATTTGTATAATTTTGCCAAGACTGAAATGGTGTAATTCAACACAATTTTATTTGGCAATACTCATGTGAAAGGAAGAATGTATTTAAATGTTCATTTTAATGACATCTTGTTTGAACAAGTCATAATAATTAAAGATATAATAATTTTATCAGCAAAATTAGCTGTCAGATCACTATTTTATTGTTGATCTTAGAATATGATGAAATAACTCTGTAGGATATTTTTTAAGGGATGGAGGGAAGAAGGGAGGGAGGAGTGTTGAAAAAATGTCAATGATTCTTAATCATGTTGAGATCACAGATATTTTGGAGAAATGTGAACCATCAAAAGAAAAGTAGCAGATCCTGTGCTAATCTATGTCCTGATATATTCTAGATGTTCCTGATGGAAATATTGTTAGACAGCCTCAAGATTCATACACAAAAAGGAAGCGTTTTTACAAATCAAATGTGGGGGGTTCTTACAAAGTCATCAAACAACTCTAGATTCTTAAAGCAAATTTTATAAACCAAAATTCTGGAATATTTTACTAGCTATAAGAGCACTACATCTCACTCAAGACTGCAGGGAGATGCCTAAACTTATTTGTGAGCCAAATCCTAAGATCTTTTCTCTTGTCTAAGCAACTGAGCTCATCTTTTTCTCTTTCAGCATGTACTTCAGTATGTTCTGGCACATTTTATACTGAAAAGAGTGTACAAAAGAGTATACAGGAAAGGTACCAGGAGCAATAACTGGAAGTGAAGTTTCTCAACTAACACTGAATTATCTGAGCATTAAAATGCAGAGGTTAATAGGGATGGATTTATTCTTTTTATTTCATTCACATTCAGGAGGAACTAAAACCCAACGTCTTCCTTCCTTCCTTCCTTCCTTCCTTCCTTCCTTCCTTCCTTCCTTCCTTCCTTCCTCTCTCTCTCTTTTTCTCTTTCTTTCTTTCTTTCTTTCTTTCTTTCTTTCTTTCTTTCTTTCTTTCTTTCTTTCTTTCTTTCTTTCTTTCTTTCTTTCTTTCTTTCTCAAAGCCTTATATAGGCTGGAAATGGACTTCCCCGTATGCACATATGTATACAAAAACTAACCTACACATTGGTCTTTCTTCCCACTCTCACCCCTCTTGGCTTCCATCCAGAAGCCTTGAAATAAGGGTTTGACTTGTTTTAAAATATAGGACTGCAAATTTTATTTAAAAAATTGAACAAAAGATGAAGTGAGTATCCCCTTTGCAGGTATTTCCTAAAATAATTAAATAAATAGAGATTGTCCATGTTTTTCTCATTATTTGTATCTAGACTCATTTATTTTCTCTTTAAATTCAGAGGAAACAATATTTAGTCACAGAAACAGAATTTAGATAAAAGTGGACATTTACATTCATTTTCCTATTATTTGTTAATTCATATACCATTTAAAAATGGGCTGAGGTAGGTGGATTGAAGTACTAAAAAAAAGCTGTGGGAGATGGGGAAGAAAAGGGGAAACCCAAAGCCGAGAAATTTAAATTCAGACCTCAAATGGGCATGAATTACTCCTCCTGATGTTAGCGGATGTTTTAAAATAGATGTGGCCACAGATTTCAGATGCCTAAAGGTAGAGTTCTAAATCCACATTTAGGCACTTAAGTAGTAACACTGGCTTGATTTCAAAATGTATGTAGAACTGTAATTCCCACTGTTTTTGAAATAACAGTTTTGTCATGTTATATTTATGAAGTTATCTCAATGCAGTATTTGAAGCTCAGATATATAGAAAATGATGAACATTATTAATTAATTTTTCCAGAAATCTACATTTTAATGTGCAACCAAAAATTTTATTTAAGGTCCTTTTCTAATTATCGTACCCACATGATGAAGACAGACAAAACAGAGAGATTTCTTTTCCAGTGGTAAAACCAAAGACAGGGTTTGGCAGAAGGCAAATGTTGCTGACGTCTCAGGGACACAGGTGCTTTGCCCTTTTTAGAGAGAAATAATTTAGGTGCTTAATTAAGGGTTCTAGAGAGCAATTGTAGGTACTAAAAAATGAAGGTTTTTCTTGGTTAGTCAGTAAGGACACGTCTTACCATGTTTTTATAGACCTGAGTGAAACGTTCCTTGAGATAGTTAAAAAACAAAAAATACAACAATGCTTACACACATTTCCCCAAAACTCTGGGTTTGTAGTAGCCTTTCAATAGGAAGAAACTATTGCACTTTAGGAAATGTCATGGTTAGAGTACTTGAGGATTTGATTATAAAATTATATCCAATAGATTAAAAAGAGAAGCTGATTAAAATAACCTATTTCTTATCTCTGTTAATATGTTATATTAAACTATTTAACCATAAAAACTTGTTTTTCCACATTGGACGTAATTTTCCTTCATGCAGAAATTTTAAAAGTTTGGAGTTAAGCATGCTAATGAAAGATGTATTATTAATTTTATTGATTTTAGTGCCATACAATTATTTCAGTAACTGTCTCTTGTTTTCATGAATTCCCACGTTTGTACTTGGGACTTAGTACTACAGCCATAGCAACAAGTACTGGCAACAGTGGGACCTACATTTAGATGCTGCAACTCTGCATTGTTTGGTGAATCAACGGTGAAAGGAAGTTACAGCAATATACTAATGTTTAAAATCTAATCTTTTGCCTGATTATACATACATATAACCACATCCATCCATCCATCCATCCATCCATCCATCCATCCATCCATATGTTTAAGACAGAATGTACATTTATCAAAAAATTTGCATTCAATGATCAAAAAAAAAGGGAAAGGAGGAAAGGGATGATTCACTTCAGCACACTTTAGACAACTATTCTAAAATTTCAGGACTCTGAATAAAAAAAATCTATAAATTAAAATCAAACTTTCCTTTAAAGGCAATTCACATACCCTCAGCTCCACACTATCCTAATGTGGATCAGGAACAAGCAGACTCGTATCCCTTCATTTAAAATAAGTATGAAGTAAAGAATTTAAGGGTTAACCCAAAAACATGTGTTCTGTATTACACAGAGAAGAGAAGGAACAAGAGGAACAGGAAACTGACAACACAGAGGACAACAAAGCCTTAAATTCAATGTTGTGTTTAGAAGACAAATAATACCAGGACAGAATAGCAGCAGGAAAGAAGCACTTACACAACTTAAATGAAATGTTTTAAAGAACTTGACAGCTGCAGGAAATTCTGGTACAAAACTGTACCTGCATTGGCTAATTTCAGGATTATTATGTTTTAAAGATTTTTAAGATGTTCATATACAGGCAATGTAGACATCCTCTGCAAATGTAGAAGTTCTCAACTTTTCTGTCTATAGGGGAGAAAAAGTCATTGACGCTACATTTGTAATACTTTGGTGAATGACTAAATGGGTTGTTTCCTAAGCCAATATACACTTTCTGGGCTTACTTTTGTAATTATTTTATTTTCAGTATTTTATATCAATCGCCAACTAAGTTTGGTACCAAAGTATTTTAATATAAACCAGAAATACTCACATAAGATGATTCTTACAAATAATGAATTCAACATTTGCATATTTTTTTAATTGACCACAGACTGATGCCACAGATTGCTTGAGATGGAAATGTACCTCTGTGGGCTTATTCCTGTTTCCTCATGCACAACATCCAAAATATTGCACACAGTCTGATGCTGGTATTTCTCTAAGTTACTACTGTTGAAGACTTAACCTCAAATCACTTGCAGTAAGTTGTCAGTAGGCAGAATAAAAATGTTTTGATGTTTATGAAAGGCTATCCTGAACTCTCTGAAGTTATGTTTTTTCCCAGACTGGTTTGGAAGTGCATCAAATAGACCTTTCTTGTGGGATTTGACTCTTCAAATTCCATCTCCAGACACAAAACAGAGGTGGCAAAGATGTTTTAGAGCTTTAAAAGTTGTATAACTCAGAGGCAGCTCCAGAAATCAGTGCTACCAGAGAGAAGGGAGTTGTTTTCCAAACTGGCTTTTTTTCACTCTCATTTCATTCAGTTTTCCAGCCTTAATGCCAATACAGACACTTATTTTTTTCTCCTTTAATACAGAGTTCTCAAAGAATACCATTTCAGCATTTGAGGACTGACCCAAGTCTGGGAGTGCAGTCACTGGCTGAGTTCTCAGCTGAAGGATTGGCAGTTCTATATAGTTAAACACTGATTCATTTCCCTGTTTTGTTGGGCCTGTGTATGTTGTGTGGGTCCTACTAAATTATAAACTGCCTGTTTGCTGTGTATGGATTTGTTTTTGGTAAAGTTCTCAAGAGGTTGCATGACTTCATTCATACTGAAATGCTTCATGAAATCTTAGTCAAAGCAGCAGCTACATTGTCAAAAAAAAAAAAGAACTCACATTTCAACTCTCACTATTTCAATTGAAATTGCATTTTTGTTTACTTTTCCAACTTTTATAATGTTCAATTTTTCCCCTTTAATTCCTATGTTTGCAAATTTATCATTAAAGAGCAAGTTCAAAGAGAAATCATTCAGTATTTTAATATAGGCTATTAACTTCTTGAAAACGCTCTGCCATTGGAAGGTCTCCATTCTTGAACTGGAAGAAGAATTTACAGAGACATTGCATTTCACTACAGTTGTTCACTCATTCAACACAGATTTCCATCCATCACACAACATGAAAGTCTGTCTACTAACAGCAATTAATTAGTCTTCCCACTCACTCCTTTGACACTCACATTTCAACAATTATTTTGTATTTAAATATCAGACAGTGATTAAAACCCAGCTGTACAGAGCAGAACATTGTTCTTTCCTAGTCTTCTACAAGGACAAAAATCATTCCCTATGCAAGTCACAAAGGTAGCCCTCAATGGTGGATGTATTACTGAAAAGTGTGCTAAATATATTTTTGTTTTCCTCTTGAAATCCATTAAGAAACTAGTATAAAGGCCTCAATCAAGGGGATGTCCTACCAGTGACAGCAATATTAGAGCAAGGCACTGAGCCACGATAGGCTTTTCCTTCCTCCGATCCCCAAGTCGACCCTCCCGTATACTTTGCAGAGAGATTTCTAGCTGGCCTCTATCTCTTCAGTCCCTGTTTAGCTCTTCACAGTAAAGAATGACTGACCTACTAGGACAGCACAAAGAAAAAACCCAAAAACCTGAATTTCAAATTTGTAGAGTTTTGACCAAAATCAGAATGAAAATAAAGTGATACTCGGATAGAACTCCACAACTCTGTAAGTTGTAAAATAAGTATGTTTTATTCCAAGCTCTGGGATGTGTGGGGGTAACCCTCCAAAGCACGCGCACTGTTCGCGGCACTTGGCTAGCTATATATCATGTTACAGGTTATGTATTCACAAGGTTACACATTCACCAGGTTACACAATATGCCTATACATATGTTGCCCTGAGTTTTGCAGTTCTTTGATGTTTTTATTTTTCTGTAACAGTTTCTCAAGCACTTTCTGTAAACATAGCCATGTTTTTCTAACTGTGTTCTATTGTTTGCATTCCTTTCTTCTGGGAGGAGATGTTTGATGGATTCTTCCTTTGACCAGTGTAAATGAGGGGACGCAATTTCTCCCTCCAATCCATGGTGGTTTCTAAGAAGACATATAAATAAAGTCCGGGCTCTCTCGGCCCCCTTTCTTGGCTTCTCTCTCCAACAGGTGTCTGCGTGTTTCCTTTGTGTCCAAGTGCGACATACATATTCATAACCTATCTCCGCTTCATATTATAATGAGTTCAAAAGTTATTTGCATTAATCTGTGCATGCCCACTGCCTCCTGGTGGTTGTGGGCAAGGGTCTTCAGATGAAGAAAGAAGTCTTCCTCTAGGTTGAACTTTCTACCTTGCTTCTTTGCGCAAGCTCCCTGGGTCTCTGGCTTGAGTCTGAGTCTCAAGGCTGGTTTGGGCTGGTTTCAGGGTCCAAAAGCAGGACCTTTGGTCATGGTTGTTTCCCTTTATCAATGGTCCTGCATCCTCCTTTTCTGCTTGGCAAGCAAGGTAAGTATTGAGCAAGCTATATGCATTGTTTTAACAACTAATTCCTAACTAATTCCAACTAATTAACAACTAAGCATTCTTTTAACCCTTTCCTTCCCTGTATCAAAATTTCTGGGAGTCAGGAAATCCCCACAGAACAAAACCTCCCTTTTCCAATCCAGTTCAGTGAACTACTAGGTTCCTGTACTAAGTATATAAAGAAAGCTCTACTTCTTAATTATTATTTTATTTCATAAGAAATCTCAATTCTACCTCACATCCATGTCAAACTCCATCTAATAATTCAGAAATGCTCAAGCAGTGTTGCATGCATTTCAAATGTGAAGGAACAGACTTCTGCCCCAGATTTTCCCATTTTTGTTTTCTGTTTTAAGACAGAAAGAAGACTTTTCAGTCTTCAGTTCTCAGAACAGAACACGAAAATTTCCTTTCTTGCAAAAAATGGTTGATGTTTCTTGACCTGCAATGTACTGATGGATTCTGATTGCCAAAATGTGATATATTGCTAAGTATATGTACAGAGAGTGCTCTTACTCTTCAGTTTTTGTGACACTGATGGATGCATGGAATTAGAACTTGCCATTTGGAGTTATGCATAATATTGAAACCAGGGGGGAAAAAACCGAAAATAAACAGAAGCATATTAGACTCAGATTAAATGGTCATTTAAATGTTTATAAATTAAAAGTTAACAAATAGAAATACAGTAGTTTTAGAATAATATTGATTACCAGTCTGTGAAGACTAAAGAGGGAAAAGGAAAGCTGTGCAAATATGAGGGAATGAGAAGTTATATGACTGGGAAGGAGAGAAAAAATATTGTAATATCATAAAATTTGAATATATATAAGAAAATATTAAACTGCTAATAACACTTTAAATGGAAGTCCTTAAATGCTGATTCATATATATGTAATTACTGAGCTTCCATGGGATCTTTTTAATGTTAATTGATTTTCCTTTGATTATTAAAGCCTGTTTATGTGAGGTGAACAACTACATAGATGTTCTATTACATAGCCGTTAAACCTCAGTAAATACCTTTTTAGGAATGATTTGGTGTTTAATTAGCATACAGTAACTCTCTTCTTAAAACTAAATTAAATCTCTATTTGAGACACTTAATTTAAAGTGTTAGTCAAATGTGTATACCTGCAAGGTGGTAATTTCAGATTTGTGGTAGCAGTCAAGGTCTAGTAATTCTGCAGTGCTGAAGGTTAGAGGAAATCTGAACTCAATTCTCAATTAGGTGATTTTTAACCTGATTTGCCATGTACCAACACACAAATGAAAGATAAAAAGTGACCATATTGCTGTTATTTTTAAATTTTTAATTTATTTTGAAATATGATCACTGAACAAATCAGTAAAATTACACAAAAATATGTAAGCATTATTTTTTCTGCTAGAATTGCAATGTGCTTGTGAATATTTCGAGAAAACTAGTGTTAACTGAGGTTTCATTTTTTATTTGGGCAACGTTTTCATCACAAGAAAACAAAAGTTTCTTCTCTATGCCAAATGGGATTTGCCTCATATTCTAAGCTCCTTCCTTTACCTTACAGCATGCATGAAGGGTACATCAAGTCTGTTGCTATTTTGCGGACTATAAAATCTTGGAAGTAGAAGTAAGAAGTAGGGCACGATACCAGTATGCACTTGAACTCAGAACATATCAATCCCAATCTAGGTTTATCATTAAACTTATCGTGTAAGCTTGGTCCAAGACAGGTATTGACGTGCAGATCCAAAGCCAAAATGAAAGCCTAAGCTTCAAGTAGGTAGGGCTGAGAAAAACCCAAGACCACTCAGTGCTATTGAGATTGCTGGGTTTCTATGCATGATGTTCTATTCAATTAGCAGACTGCCTGCCTAAAGGGACAAAGCCTGCCAGAATAGCATGCCTAGACCTAACCAGGAAACAACTTTCAGCAAGGGAAAAAAACCCACCCAGGCTTGTAAGAGGTGACCGTAGATCCTGTACCGTTGAATAGTCAAAGGAGTAAGTGGCAGTGGCACTATCACAGCAGCTCTTCCTATGGCTCTTCATGGAGCAAGTTATTTTCATGGAGAACTGTAGCTTTTTGAAGCATTTGTTTTCCTTCTAATGCAAAACAGTGAGAAAACACTGATATTTTTAGATGACAGAACTTTCATTTTCCAGCAAATTCCATGCATATGTGACAAAAGATGGCCTATTTTGTTGAACAAACAAATTAGATTGATAGTCAATCAACAAACAAACCCAAATGAGACTACCTAGAGCGTCCACATAACATAAATTCAATCTCTTGTGAGGAACAATTCTGTCTTTTTAACCTTCCTTTGCCAGTCCTGTGCCTGCAGGGGACTCAGGGCAGCAGCTCTCAGGGAGGCAGAACACATGGCAGGAGACTGACAGAGTGGGTAGTGCTAAGTACTGTGCACACTCAGGACTCCCAAGCTCATTGGTAGCTCATCAGTGGACACCTAGTGTTCTGGGGATGTCCTGTTACCCCTTAAAACCACAGAGATTCAAGAGAGCCTTTTGGTCAGGCACCTAAATGCTCTTCTCTCTTTTCTGGTGCAAGGCATAATTAGAGGCATTTTCAGCTTGAGCTGCATGGGAGACTGAAGCCCAAGTCCTAGTCTCCCTTCCCCTGGCAATCCATCTGCTTAGCACTTGGAGCACTCAGTCCTGATGGTCTTCTGAAGACTAAATTTACATGAGCAATGCCTTCTGCTATCTGTAATTAAAGGAGGAGGATTTTTGCTATTACTTTTAAAATCACATGAAAGTAATGTCATGTCCTTGACTGATGATCTACTGATGAGCTGCATGTGGGCAAGGATATTTCAGAAGTGGAACTGAGCTTGTTGTTAAGCTAAAACAGGGTGAAGACTGTGCCTGACCTTGGTGTTACCTAGGGTGGGGCATCACTCATAGTGGGGAGAAGTTTTGGCAGAGGGCAAAAGGGAGGGAATCCTTCATTTTTCACAATTAAAATATATGCTGTACATATTCTTGCGAAACATTCCCTGTAATTTTTTATTAATAAGGCATCTCTTTTACTCTGATTTGAGATGTGATGCTAGCCAAGGATGTGTTACCAGAAAAAAAAAAAAAAAAAGGAGAATTTATAAAGTCCAGTGCTGTGAGAATGTGAACGAGCCAGTAAAAAAATTGACCATTCACTATGAATTTTACTTGAAGTTGCAGTAAGTAATGTCATCTTTTCTAAAGCAACAAAAGAAATACATCTATTTATTGAACCTCAACCCGCAATTATAATAACTTTTTAGGTGCTTGAAATCCCTTAACACAGCCTGATAGATTTTAAAGGCCTCACAAGATGTATCTTGGCAACATAACAAATCTTTTTGGATGATGTTATGCAGAGTAGACAAATAAATCTTAATCAAGGATTTGTTTATAAAATGTTTCTGAAGTCTGGCTCCTCCAAACTAATTTACTTGGCTACTTTACCTGTTTAATAAATAAACTAATAAAGAAATTAAATAAATAAATAAAATTATCCAATCATTTTACTACATATGGCTAGCAAAATGATTTGAAATAGATTCCAAACTGTTTGTTATAGTTTTGTCTCACTACAATTTTCCTTCTTGTTTGAGGCAGCTACATGAAAATATTAAGGATAAACTGGTTATTTCCTCATGATTTGTGTGTATGTTTTTTAATCAGTGGCATTTTTCTGAATTGGAAAATAATTCCTATAACCACACAGACTAAGCAAAAATTTCTTTCTAAAATGGAAACAGACATTGGTTCTTCAATCATCAATTTGTATTTTCATAAAGATGACCATAATATCTGATGCTGAGACTGGTGTAGCACCAGTACACACCTTCGCCTCCCCATGTGGGATACGACAGAGAACAAAGTGAACAAGACTAAGGTTACTGTGTGGAGTGGAAAACAAGCCTAAAGACGTGCCTATAGGATGTGTCTATAGCCTTCATTAGGCCTTTCATGTACATCTCCCTCTTTACACATCAGCCGTCTGAACATGCATTACTAGAAAAATAAAGAAAACTGTTTGCAATTAGCTTCTATGCCTGTGTAATATACAACTGAAACAGAAACTTAAAAGCACTGACATTTTTTACATGCAACTATTCCTGAAGCTTTGTTACAACTTTCACTTAAAAAATAAGAAAACTAAGTTTCTGTAGTGAGAAGAAATATTAGGAGTAAGGTTAGAATTCTTTCATTTTCTCCTTCTTTTTTTTCTCTTTGAATTTTGGCCAGTGTTAAATCTCCCACAAAATTTTTCTTTTTTCATGACAGATTACTTAGAAATAGATCCTGCAAAGACTGGAACAAGTCAACGTTGTTAGTTCACAGGGAAAACCAGATTTGTACTGGCCAGCAGTTCAATTCTTATGAGTTGTGAAAACATCCACTCCTTACTTCCATATGTGTTTATGGTAGCAATAAAAGCTCATAGTTTTAATAAGAAGCCATAGTGAAGTTTTCAAGGCATGCAGAACAGTTCTTACAGAACTATCTGTGCTAGGAAGGGTGATACAAGGATGGACAATTGTGTTTAGCTCCATGCAGCAGTGGAGCCAAAGCTTCACAGGCTGAGAGCATAGGCAGAAGAGGAGATCTGTCAGTAAGAACCAGAGTTCTGGGCCATGCATGAGAAACACCGAGGTAGTCAAGTACTACAGCATGATTGTGGGGCTTACAGGACCAAAAGACATAGCAGGGCATGGGCAGCAGAGTGAGAGGACAGGCAGAAGACCATCCAAACAGAATCTGCCCTTGACTTTTATTATCAGATCACAATGCTCACAAGTTATCCTAGGGAATAAAAGTGCAGGTCAGCTCCTCGCATACAGGGAGGGGTTCAGCAAAGTTGGCAAGAGCATTCACGCCTCTGAAGCTAAGGGGTCTACAGCATGGTTTGAATACGGCAAAGTAGGGAGGATGGGCTATAGAATCCTAAAAATATGCTGAGCAGAACAGGGCAGGAGAGAGAAACTTGGAAATATGATCTGATCTAACCAGATGTTAAACTTTTCCTAAACAAACCAGATGTTCCTGTCCTTCCTTCAGTCCTTTTTGGTTTTTGTTTCTTGATTTACTTCTGTTTGGTGCTTTTTTTTCCGCCAGAAGGTTGCTCTTCTCTTTGTCTTAAGAAAATATATTTAGTTTAGTGATTTTTGGTGTTGTTTTTGGGTTGTTTGTTTGGGTTTTTTTTCAGTGAGAAAGTGTGAATGAAGCTGGTGAGGGGCCTGGAGCAAAAGTCTTATGAAGGGGAGCTGAGGGAGCTGAGTTGTTTAGTTGGCGAAAAGGAGGCTTAGGGGATACCTTATTGCTCTCTACAACCACCTGAAAGGCAGGTCTAAACGAGTGGAGGTCAGCCTCTTCTCCCAGGTGACAAATGACAGGACCAGAGGAAATGGTCCCAATATATGCCAGGGAAGTCTTAGACTGGATATTAGGAAATAATTCTTCACCAAAATCTCTGTCAAGCACTGGAACAGACTGGCCATGGAACTGTTTGAGTCATCACCCTTGGACCTATTTAAAAGATGTGTAGGTGTGACATTTAGGGACATGGTTTGGCGGTGGACTTGGTAGTACTGGGTTTATGACTGGATCTTTGAGGTATTTTCTAGGCTAAATGATTCTATGATTCTTTCCAGGCCCAAAGATGTGAGAAAGCACCAGGGTCAGAATATGAAATCTTTGCCATCATTTTCACCCAGCTTTTCAGTGAATTTCCTTAATTGGCTTTAATAAAAATAGAAATAGAAATAAAAATAGAATAGAAATAAAAAAGTTCTAAGCCATCTCAGCTAATATCTTGTATTACCTCTGTAACTCTTGCTTCTTTCCTCCAAAAGGTACCATCTTTGAACACATTCTAAAAAGATTACTAGAATTAATAAATGTCTTTATAAAGACTTTCTGCAGTTTCCAGCTACAGGAATAAAGATTCTTAAAAGAAATTGTCTACTCAGTAATTTTGTGTTTTTATCACTAACTGATCTACGTTTGTTCCCTTCTGTAGGTGTAGTAAAAGGCCCAAGAAACTTTTAAGAGTCAGTATTTGCAATGAAAATGAGCTAGGTTAGTTCTACAACTTTGAAGCCCTTGCAAAACATATAATCATATATAATGCATTTGTATTAACACCTTTAGCTTTCTGAGCCAATTTGTTCTACCAGAATTATCAAATTTAACTATTAAAGGTAACAAACAAATAGGTGCATGTAACCAGAACCAGGAAGGACAGAGTGTGCATTTCAGAGTTTCGAACTGTAGTTCACTGCTTGCCAAGAAGTTTCACTGCAAGGACAAGACCTGGGTAAAGGTGGAACCAGATGTTAACTTTGGAGACATTTGATAGCAGACTTATATACACAATATATAATTAGATATACAGTGACTGCTATACGTATTAATAAAGACATGGCTGAATAAGCAAATTAAAGCCACATCAGTAGGTTTTAAAAACAAGGTAATCTTTATTTTTACTGAGTGAAATAGTTGTCATTCCAATTTCAGAGTTTATTCTGAGTTATATAAAACCATATGTTATTACCACTACCAAATAGATTACAAAAAAAAATATATCACCTATTATCATCCTGGAATAGAGACAAGATAAGACGTGATGATGGCTACATTATCTCATTTTACAGCTACCATTTGAAGGGAAAAGTGTCTATTTTTTTGGATAAAATTAATCTCAACTACAACCAAAATATCATTATTAACACACGATACTTAAGTTAACCTGCATTTTCCTCTGTGACTTATCTGACACTGTATCTGTTTAATGATATTTGCTAGTTAGTCTCTGAAATGCAGCTTGGTGTATTAATACCCTTTTTTTTGTTTGAAAGAGTGAAACATACAGTTGAAATCATATGCCACTGAATCAAATGGAAAAAAAATTCCTACAGCATGTTTAGTTTGGTCTAAATGAACCAAACTAATTTTTCCACAATACAGGTAAATGTATTTCTTTCCTTCAATTGTCACTAATTTCAGATTTAATCAGAAAACCAAATTTATATGATATATCAGCAAAATTGTAAATATCATATTGCCTGTCTGAAGAAAAATGAACAAGCTTTTTATGTTAAAGATTTTGTAAATTAATCAGGTCACTATAGCCCTAATTAGTCTATAATATTGCTCATAAGGGTGATATAAATTGCTCATTTTAATTTCATAACACAAATTCAAAATAACTAGCAATAAAGCGATAAAGCCAACTCCAAAAAATAGGCAGTACCCTTAACTTGTGTAACCTCACATCTAAGAAATGCTTTTAGGATAAAAGTGCACACTTACAGATTCAATGTGCATTCTCAAGACAAGTATTCTCAGATAAAATAGGTTCAACAAAATACCTTTGTATTGTCAGATCCTTTGATAGCCTCCACCCTTTATTTTAATTCAGATAGCTAAAGATCCACTGCACAAAACTCTCCAGACAGAGAGCTAAATGGGGAGATATGGTTATATTATTGTATTCTGGATCAGATAAAAACCCTTCGGTTTGCTTTTTGTTCTGTTTTTTTTCACTTTTCTCATAACTTCCTGCTGAGCATAGGGAACTTGCAAATTTCTGAAATACAACTAAGTACTTCACATTTGCTGCATCACAGAACTAATCAAACACTTAGGTTATCCACCTTCCCTGGATTTTGTTTTACTTCCTTTCTCCTGATACTGTGAAAGCTGAATGCACCCAGATGTTTGATCACAAAGTTTCTGCAGACACTTGTGAAAAATAAGGTTGTGCATATTTTTTGCAATAGAATCCAAGGTTAGCTGGCATACAGTTTGCATCATATTGGATTTTTACCTTGAAATGTTTATGATTTTTTTTTCCAGGCAGTTGTTTTTCTAGTAGCAAATCCTACCTTTTTAAGCCTACCATTTTTCATTATAAAGTTCTTGTCTGTTGATTTTAGGATGTCAAATTTTGGTTGTTCAGATTGCGTTTTCTATGCTAGGCATCTGATCTCAGACACTAGAAAAACTCAACTCTTTCAACAAAAACCTTAACAGCACTGGTCTGAGGATATAAAAAAAAGAAAAATTCGTTTAACTGAGAGACTTTCTGCACAGTATAGCTTAGTTTCAGAACGGCACCCGTTAGGTAAAGCATCACTTTCTGTGTTAAGGCTATCCTAAGGTGTCCACTTCAGTACAGCCAAATTAAAAGTAGGCAAAGAAACGGACATCCTTTCTACAAAACTGTGAGGACCCTGAGAGTGCCCAGTGTAAGATGTAAAGCACCTCTGGACTTTTCCTGCATACTAAGCTGGGTACGTACTGGAATGAAGCAACAGGACAAATAGAGTTTAGCAGAAAGTCAGAAATCAACTTGCTACTTGAGTAACCAGCGTAAGACTAGAGCGATTTGTAGTCATTACAAAAGCAGTAGCTTTTAAGGAGGAATTTAAATGAGGAGAAAATTGTGGGTGTTAACGCATAACACCCATGTGCTTGAAGGAAAAATGGATAAGCGGGTGATCAAGGCACTTGGTCACAGGAAAATTAGCACTGATGAGACTACCTGAGTAAGTGCTCACAGTCATGAGCAAGGGATTGCAAAATTTAGCCTGAAGTTTGCAAACACACACCAAAAAACAATTAACAGCCTAATCCCTGACAAAAGAGACTGGAGGAAGATAAAAAATATTAATGTAAATGTTGCATTAAAAATAATTAATTATTATATTAAAAGATAAAGGTTATAATATAATATAATATAATATTTTGTTAATTACGTACTAAGTATAGTCATTGCTCAGTTTAAAAGGGCTGTAATGCAAGATGCTCTATTACAAAGGAGCTATTTGTATAGTTATTATTCAACTTCATTAAGTGAGGAAGAATTAAGTCATATAAATCACGTAAAAAGAAAGTAAATGTAAACTTTAAAGTAGCATTATTGACAAATAATGTATCTATCGGTTTTCCATTGAAAATTGTATGTTAGGAAAAAAAAATCCAATCAAAAGTCTTGAAAGTACAACATTAAATTTGCTATAATTCATTTTTTTTACTGTGGTTTATGATATTTTTCAAAGGTAAATGTAATTATTCAGCTAGCTTTTAAGAAGATTGTGCTTTGCCATCACATATATGGGCACAGACTCTGTTATTAATTGTTGCTTAATAGCCAGTAAAGTGTAAAAATTTTCAGTGCTGCTTGATACAAGAACAGAGGTGGTTTTTATCTAAATACTTCAGTTTATACAGATTAATGAAGTCTTTTGGCACGTATAATTGTCAAATTTATGTGGAGATGTATCTTGACAAGGTATTCCATTTTGTGAGGATAAGACCCTATAGAATGGAAACACATTTATCTAGTGGTTAATTATTATCCAATAATTTTCTCATATAGAAACCATAGCTCTCAAGATACAAGGTATCTTAATCCCAAAGTGAATTTCGATGTTGATGTGAGGCCTCTGAATGAACCCTTTTGGTTTGTTCCAGGCATCCAAAGAGAGAATTTTAAGGAAATTTAAACTGATAATAAATGCCTTTATTTATTTCAAATAAAAGTGAAAATTGTCATGTAATATCCTTGCAAAATATCTGATATCTCATCTGAGAGAAAGACAAAATATTGAAGTGGTAGAATCTTTATCAAGGTATGACTTCAGCATACCAACTTTGACTGATATAAATGTTTAATTGATATTTTATTAGTTATAATTAGTACTTAGCCGAAGAAAGTTTCCCAATAAACAAATATATTCTGGTTTCAATATTTCCATCTCAGTACATGCTTTCATGATTGATTTTTCTTCATTGCAAAGCTGTTGAAGAATAAATCATTGTACGACTATCTCAAAAATAGTTGCATTTATTTTGGCTAAATTGTATATGGTTCGGAATAACATTTACAGGGAGCAACACTTAATCATTATGTATTATCTTATATTTTAAAGCAGCAGAGATTAGAGATTTTTCACAATGATTTGATTTTCCAAGAACCAGGACTTCCATAAACAATTTCTTCTAATAGATATTCAGTCTCAATTTGAATACAAGATGGAGGTTACGTGCATACCTACCAATGTGTGTGTGAAACTTGGGCAATGTGGGATTCTTAAGAAAATACAGAAAAGGGGGTATTTTGAGGTTAAAAGTCTTATGTGTTGTGGAGTTTATGAAATGCAGAACTCACTACTAGTTAACGAGGGTTTGAAAGAAAAAAAATATTATTTTTCTCATACTATTTGTTTAAAGTCTTGCTTGTGGCCTTATATTGCTTTGTAGGCTGAATTAAATTTTATAATGATATCTAGTCACCGTTCTTTTAATAAGTTAAACAATTTAAAGTATTTACATATTTCTTTATAAACTTTTCTTTAATGGTGTGGGTGTGGGGTTTTATTATTTTCAAGGGTCTCTAATCTTTCATCCCCCTTTAAAAATGTGGATTCCATCTATATATTCTGGTGATTCACTATCACTGTCATGAATACCTGATGCAGAGGAGTCATTATTGCCTATTGCTACTACTCTGCCTGGGTATCTAAATATCATCTTACCCTCTTTTGATATAACAACACACTAATGGTGTTCATAATGGGCTTCTTTTTCTGCTACAAAACCTAAATTTTTTCAGCCTATTCTGGAGGACAGTCTTTGTTGAGGCAGAAAATTATTTTTAAAGCACCATAGATATCTGACTCTGTGTTAAAACACATTTTTGCATGAATGGACCAGTGAGCTGAATATGTCCATTCATCATCCAATAAACTGAATCTCTGAATCACTGCCTATCATCTACTATCTACCAGTTCAAGACATATGTAAAGTTTATCCACATTTTTTATTTATATTTAATTGCAGATGTTAAAATAAAATATTGGTGAGAAATAATCCCTGAGAATTCCAGCTGAAACATCCTACTTTGACTTCCCTGCTGACAGGTACTTTTTGGGATCCTTTGTTGCATCATGTTGCACCATTTTATATTTGCTTTATTGAAGCTATATCACACTACTTTTTTTCAGACTGTCATGTAGTACTAATTCAAAACTGTTCTTAATCCCACAAACATTCCATCTAAGTGGTCATCTTTTACAAACTGAAATTCTTACTATTGTTGAAATTACAGCAAACCTACTTGACATAATGCATTCATTCTCAAGAACTATTAATGGGCTATTGAAGGTCACCCCAGTTCTCACAATATAATGCTTATCCAATTCCTTACTAGCAAAAAAAAATCTTAAAAGGTCAATTATATTTTTACAGTAGTACAGTACAGTAGTATTTTAACAGTATGAAGCATTTGACAGCACCTAATAAAAGGTAGAAATATGAACAGGGGAGGGAGTCATCAAGTACTCTACAGTACCTACACAGGGTGCAGGAGTTCTTGAAGAGCCTGTTCCCCTGCTTTTGAACTGAGCAGGCTTTTCCTGTTTGTTGATACCTTTTCTCTCCTACAGTTCCGCCACAAATTTCCAGTTTTTAATATGTGTTTGTGATGCAATATAATATATATAGTATAATGTAATATATCCATGGGAGTTCTTTCTATTTGTCCATTCTCAATAGTAATTTATGAACTAACATTGATGTATGTTCTAGGTGATATTAAATCAACTCATTCTTATTTCAAAGCCAGATTTTTCTTAAATTTATCAATGTGGTAATGCTGCTAAGCCATAACACTAAAGAGTTTGACAGTATAAATCAAGTCCCTTTATCTTCCCATCCATCAGTACATTTCTTTGCTTAAAATTTATTGCCCTGGCAGTTGCAAATATGTGGGAGAAGCCAGTTACTGTAAAGATTTACATCCCTAACATTTTTTTTCAGGATAAACAATGCAGAAAGAAATACTCTCAGAGAGAGAGAAATGCAGCAAACCAGTTACTTTTTAAAATCAGTGTATTTTCATTCTGTTATTTAATTTTAATTTTATATATTCCAACTTTTTTACTTTGACATTAATACAGAATATTGACTTGAACCAGACTTTATTTCATTTTTAAAAGGATTATTCCAACTGTAACTACCCTTGTAATCTTCAGAAGAAACTCAACAAGATACTTGCCTGAATGGGAAAACAGGACTGGGGATTGAAGAAAGAATTATTTGCATAGCCTATGGCAATAGTCTAGGTCTTTTTTTAACAATAAATCAAAATAAGTATAGAAGTTCCCAATACTGGATGACCAAAAAGACAATTCTTGTATCTGAAACCTAATGGAGACCTCATTCTTTATACCTTACTTGGGAAAGAAATTATTTCCTACTTTTGGGGAGCAAGGTTCATTGTTAGATGCTTACCATTGGCTTGTATGAGAGTATAAACAAACCCTCAAGTCTCTATTCAATTAGTTGACTTTTAATTATTTTATTGTAGAAGAAAATGCAGACCTATGACTGTGCAATGTATGACTGTTGTCTACAGAGGTACCATACAAGCACTGATTTTTCAAACTAATTAGGTGTTGCCACACCCATAATTTCAAGACCAAGGTAATTTAGGACTTAAAGTTGGGCAAGAAAGCTATTATGGTCCATTGAAGTTTTCAGGATTGCAAAATAATTCCATTCAACAAATTGAGTTCATGACCTTTGCATTTTCTGCAAAAATACCCAAAGGAGAAACCCAATGTCCATCCCACCATACAGCCAACACATCCATATCTAAACCTCCAAGCACTGCTTTCCTTGAGTGAGTCTAGAGCTGTGAAGTTAATTTTCTTTCATTGCAAGTAAGTACCCTAAACACTAGAGAGTTCATCATATTGCATTGAAGTTCACTCTGTACGTGATAACTCATTTGTTTCAAACAAATCAACCCTGCCTCTAGTAAACATGTCCATCTCCTTCACCTACATCTATGGATTTATACTACATCAGTTACCTATGAGAACAGTCACACCCAGC
This sequence comes from Climacteris rufus, assembly GCA_013398175.1. Classification (NCBI taxonomy): domain Eukaryota; kingdom Metazoa; phylum Chordata; class Aves; order Passeriformes; family Climacteridae; genus Climacteris; species Climacteris rufus. The sequence goes on along the minus strand of VZRZ01006831.1, from coordinate 341,600 downwards.
ACACAAAGGACGGGGTTGGCTTAAGGCAGTTTGCTTAAGCCAGTGATGGAACTTGCTGTCTGATTTTAAACATGCAAACACTCCCCACCCCCAAACCTCACCCCAGCGTGAGGAAACCTCTTTTGACAGAACAAGTGTGTTTCCACAGAGAATTCCCACAATTTTGCAAGAGATTGCCAACCAAATCTACTTGTTAGGCAGTGTCTAGACAAATTTTTCAGCAAGCAACAGGAGTGTGATTGTTTCACAGGGGAATGAGCCAGGAGATGAGGTGACAGTAGTATAGGCAGGGCAGTGGCTTCACCTGTGTGGCACAGTCCCCCAAGATCTGAGCACAGCAGGTAGTGCAAATTATTGGTAAAAGGGTTAATAAACTGGCAGCATTGAGTTTATTTTGAGAGTGGAAACAGTGTTTATGCTCATTTTGTAATTTTAAAAAATTAATGATCATAGCTGTAAGGAGATAAGGAAAAGTATATTTCTATATGTTTGGAATGACAGTAACTTGTCATATTTAACTATCTGCCCAAAACTCAAGTCACTTTCAGAGGTTTGTCACACTGCATAGACAAGTGTGTAAATGTTCAGAGCTTGTCGTGTGTTTCTGCTTGACCTTCCCTTTGTGTCCTAATGCAGTCCTATTGTTGTTCATCCAGTGATTTCAATTTATCTTGCAATTTGATTTAGACTACAGCCTTTAGTTTGCAACTATAATCTGTAGAAAGAGAAAATCCACTGGGTGAGTTAAGTCGGACAAAAGTGTGGGAACTGCCAACAAAAGCTTGGATATGGTTACCCAGATAACCCAGCATGGTCAGTAGTGAAGTGAGCCATACCACATGCCTACCGTTGTGTAATTGTTCATTGTTATGAGTTCTGCCATTGGGATGCTGCCTACAGAGATATTTTTGAAGCAAATATTAAAAAAAAAAAAAATGAAAGATAGATTCTACATCCTCCAGAAGGGGAACATGAAGGGGAACAGTTAGGGTGTGAATAAAAGCACATACAAATAAAAACCACCTCTGAATCCAACTCCAGCTCAGAGGCATCTAAGTTTAACAGATAAATCTTCCAACTAACTCCTCGTTTAAGTGTTCTTAACTTTTCTTTCAGAACTTTTCTATAATTAATAAGACTTATCTTACAATTATTCTGGTTTATGTATATTCTGGTTTATGTATAATTTCTTTCTCTGGCTCTGATTTAAAGTGTTTTCATGACAGTAGAAAAATACTTATTGTTTTTAGCGGGCGTTGATCTGGTTTACCATGGTAATTTAATTTTTCTTTATTGTATTTTCCTTCCTCAATATGCTAGAGACCCATTTTTCAAACCTCTTTATTGACCATTGCCTTGCCTAGAAAGCTTTGTTGCTCATTAAAGCCATCCTCATATTTACATGTGGCTAAATACTTTCACATGCAGTTTTTTGCCCTTTCAAGAGTAAAATCTAGTGATATTTCAAATCTTTTTTTTTAAGTATGCAAAAGAACTTTTTGAAAAGAAAACTAATTGCATAACAGTCTTTAATAGTTCATTAGAGAACTTCGTCTGCTTCTGAGTTAAAGTTTCAAGTGGAACTGGTTTTAACCAGAATGTGCTTAGCAGTTAAGAAGACCACATCTTAAGACAACTTTTATGGCAACTCTGATTATGGCTTTTTACCAGAAAAAATCACCATTAAACTAAATTCTATTCATACCCACTTCACACTGCCCAAAAGACATCATAGCTTTCATATAAAACACACTGGGAACTGAAATGAAACCTCTAAAACAGAATTTCATAGATGTGTTTTACAGTTTCACTGACATATCACAAAGTATATATTAACAATTACACTACAGTCAGTAGCAAACACTTTGTGTGGGGTTCTTGTGATCTCTAGCACAGAAAGGAGAGGAATAACATTAATCAAATGTCAGCATTCATCCCCGCAATATGTTTTGTAGAAACCAGAGTATTCTCTCTGTGACAATTAATATCCAGGTTATCTTTTGCAATTTTGGACCTTGAAGTGTTCAATGTTTAAAAGGAACAATAATAATTCTCCATGGGTAACTGTGCCTTGCCCCTTCCCTCAGGGTTTGATTTATTAACAAAAGCTGCAAAACAAATATCAAGGGTCTACCAAAATCATAGAATCTTTGCAATGGTGTTCCAATTTTGCCAAGACTTCTCTGAGGATATTTAATCAAGGTTGTAATCAAATGTAAGGCATAAACTGCTCAGAAAAAAAAGAATAGAGACAATATGTCTCAAAAGGCTAAAACTGCAGAAGCCTGAAAGAGACAACTTTATAAGAAAGTATTCAAGTATTCCCGCCTTAGTCACCTTACAGTCAGGTGCAGTTTCATGAGCAAGGAAAAAGGAGGACAATGACAAATACAGCCAAGTTGGTGGTTTTGTGGTACAGCTGTGTTTGAAGCTGTGCTGTGCTGAACCCAGTGCTCAAGGCTATGCAAAAGCACCAGTGAGTTTGGAAAAACTTACCAGCTGTGGGCATCAGTTTAATAGCCATTTTGTACCAGGAGAGACAGACTGCTTCCAAAAGAGCTGACTTGTCTCTCCTTAGTTATTCTTATAGCTATTCTACAGGTATGTTAGCTATATTTTGAAACATATTCACTTGAAACGTCATCCTCAGTCTTTGTTGTTTGACTATGTAATTCTGAAAACAATTGTCTTATGAGTATAGCCACAGTCTTGATATCTAGATCCTGTAGGATGCACACAGCTGAAGAGAAAGGTCTCCAAACTTGGCAAGAAATACAGGCAATCACTCCTCCTGGATTTCTGCAGTAGAGAAATTGTCTTTCATCTTGTTTGCCTGAGTACTTATCCATGTGGTTCAACACAAACTGGTGCCAAATATTTCCTGTGCTTCAGTTTATGTGTTGCAAATAAGTTTTTTAACAACTGGATCACTGAAAATATAAGTTGTTTAAGTACTGTAATGTTCTAGCATATTCTGCTACAAGGACCAAAATTTGAATACCCCAAACTTGTCTCTCAAAATTATCAGGATGGGGTATCAAAATTCTTATCCCATGCTATGAAAGATACTCTCAGTCCTGTATGATGTGCAACATTTACCCAAGATGAGAGGGCAAACGAGAAATTCCAAAGTGTTATTTACCTAAATCTTTTATTCCATTTAGTGTTGTTTTGTTTTCAGTTTTTCATCCCTACTATAGATCATATGAAGGAAGCTAGTTATAGCAAGATAACAAATTGATCTTGAGGCTTTTGAACGCTCCATAGTTTTCTAGAAGAACATCACAGTTTCAAAGCTATTTTGAGGGTTCCCTGTGACAGGAACATTCCTATGCAGCATTGCATAAATGACAAACTTTTTCCAATTGCAATGCAGATTTCAAAGTGGGAGGAAAGGCAAGTGGTCTAAGTATGGTCATCTCTGCAAGACATACGTCTCTAAACAGCAGATAGTTTAAAAGTACATTACACTGATTACAAGAGTAATACAAAGCAATAATACACCATATATCTATGTACAAGACAGATTGTTTTTAGATGAAATACACATTGCAATAGTAAAAAGTAAATTACTACCAGGTTGGTAATAAAAACAAGGAAAACACTATAGAGAATGTTAGAGAAACTGATACACTTCATATTTGGACAAATTTTGTGATTTAACTCCTCAAGTCTGAGAAGAAAGCATCTAATATATAATAAATGGCTAATATGTTTTTCATCAGAATATTTGATTCAGTTTGTTCACATGTTCTTTGCAAAAGCAAAAGTAGGAATTATGGCAGCATACTATTTATACCACATTAAGAACAAGGCATCTACTGCTCCTCCCCTCAGCCTATGGTATAGGATGCTGTATCATCCTGTGTCACAGGAAAATATCCCTACATACAGAGGCTTCCTACAGTCTACTTTCTTGTCCTCGTATGCTTGGTACAGAGCAATAACATTCTTAATTATCGCTAGGCCCCAATGAGGGTTCAATTCATCAACTGTTGAACCGGAGTAGTCCGGGAGAGGCCTGAAGCTGGCTAGAGCATTTTCCTGGAATACCTGAGCCTCCACCTCAAAGCAGATAAGGGAGCCCCAAAGTAGATGTTCTCCATGTCAAAGGGCTTGCTGGCTGGTTTTGCAACTGAGTTTACAGACAGACATACAGTCCTGAAATTAAACTGGTCACTCTGAAATTCAGTTTATGTGTAAATTTCTAAATTCTAATAGATGAATAATCTGGGGAAAGATTGGTTTGGTGCTTACTTCAAAGTTATGTTTGTATGCTTGATTTTTCAATTTTTTGATTTTACTGACAAAGCAATCAGCTGAAAAGTCAGACTTGAGACCACATAATTTTTTTTTTTAATTCTGAGTTTGTGCATCTTAGCACCACTCTGTTTAAGTCTTTATCTTACAGATTTATAAATTATATTGAACTACAGCTGTATATGTGGAAATATTCTATAAAATGTGGAATTTTAGTGTCAGGGCTGTTTGTTTTTAGACTGCAGCATACTGTAGTATGCTTTCAGTAGTAGAGTTCTCAAAGTTTATCTTGATTGGATTACTTGTACTACAGATATTTGCAGGGGAAGGTGTTCTTGGTCTGTTGAATTAGTTATTCTTGCAGATTATCTTTGCAAAAAATGCAAAATAACTCACCTATTAAAAAAATGAAGGCATGTAGCAAGATTTTATTAAAAACAAATTCAAAATGTTTAAGAATATGCTTCCTCATGGAATCCCAGTTTGAAAGGTAATGACTAATACTTTCATATTTAGATTGAGATTAAAAGAGAGGATTGAGCACTACATTGTTGTATTTCAGAAACTATGGAACAACGAAAGTGCTGGCACATTTTTCCCTATTCTGTGCATTCTCACTTCCCCAACCTTTCTGATGTCTTTCCAGTTTGGAGCTCCTGCTTAGATAAAACAGATGACTTTCTGGGCCTGCTTCTGCTAACAGCAGGCAGGAGCAACGGTGACTGATTGGTTGAAACATGAGGATTAATGGGTATTTATATTTCATTAAATTTTATGCTCACTGGAGAATAATGTATCACTCGCAGATATTGAAACATATGTCAACCCTATCCACTTACATATAATTCAATTTGACTTAAATGCATTGATCAAATTTTATTAAAGTCCAATATATCTTCCAAAAAGGCCTGCTAACACAATATTGCTGCTTCACATTCATCAGATAAAAGGAGGCAATTGTGTTGTAATTCCATTTATACCATTTTTCGGGAAAAGGGAGATTATTGTGAAGCGAATACTCATTACAAGGTGACTGGTGTTGGCTGAAGGACTTGAGACTGAGATTATTAAGTGAATTCTCAAGTGGTGCCCTTTAGTTAAAATTACCCCAGGGTGGGTCATGCCTGTTTCCATCCCCAGTGGAAAAGAGAGATCAGCATTGTTAACGATATTATCCAGGAAATTTTGCCAAGTGAGATTTTGAAGAATGTTAACTGCTTTTCAGTTTTTATTCCCTTTTCTTTCTCTCCATCCCTCCATTTCATTTAATTTACTGAGGTGATTAAGAAAAATATAAAATGTTTATTTTTTCACTTCTGCACAGAAAAGGAGGGTGTTTTATATAATCTCTCTCTCAAAATAACTGTAGAAATAATGGGATACTTCTTAAGTGTTCGGGTTTAGACTCTTGCTTTCAGTTTGAGCTGTGCAGAATAGAATTAAAAAGAAGAGGATTTAGCCCTCCTAATGAAAGAAAATAAAGATTTTTACAGGGTCACTTAGTCCTCTCTCTCAAGCTATAAGGGTTTGGGGTGATGGGGTTGGTGCAATGTATTTTAGCATGCTCTCCATTTGTCTCTGGCTCACATTTATCAGGGGCTAAACTGCCTGCACTTCCGTATACAAGTGAGCATTTCAAACAGGCCTTTCAAAGAAAAGGTCCACTTCTAGACTGGAAAAGAAAGATTATTAGTCAGGAAGGATGTTCAAGAGTCAAAGGAGAGTGAAAGTCTAGGTACTCGCAAGAGACTTAAAAAAACATAGTTACATCATATGGAATTTGAGCACATCACTCAATTACTGTTCTATCTCACAAGGTTTGAAATAATTTTAAAGTCGCTGTGACTCTTACTTCAATAAAAGTATAATTTTTCTAATGTTAGTGACATTGGAAAGCTTCCTTCAGATAAGAAACCTCTTATTTCTAACTAATGTTTTTCCTTTTAGTCATACTTTTTATTTCCCATAGGTGCTATTTTGTTCTACACTGACTAACAGACTTGTTGTATGAACACAGTAAAGACTGCTGTACAAGTTTAATACAGATTTTGTCCAAAATAATAAACTATTTCAAAAACAGTACTTTCACTCGACTTACTTTATATGTTTTAAATTTATTTCTATAAATAAAGTAGTGATATATTAAATGAAGTAAATCTATCATGAATTCTTCCACAATAGGTTTTCTTCTGACCAGCTGTAATAAAGTTACTGTCCTGATTTCTATTCACCAAGCGGAACTTGAAGGAAATTTTTCTTCATTCTTGGGAAAAAAAGTGTATTTGTACAAACATAGAACTACATGTTAATATACAGAGATGCATTAAGTCTAGTCTTCAACACAAATTTTAAATAACATAAACTGCTGATGATACCCTCCTTTTGTCAAAACCCTTGTAAAACTATTAAAAATTCTTTATGTAGTTTATCTCCATAAAGTACATAAAAAATCTCCAGCCAGTCTCTTTTTCTGAGGCTGATGTTTCTGTCAAAATGCTAGATCCTACTCTTCTGAATGCATGATTTAGCTTCTCTCTAAACAAGCACAAAGTACTTTGTTTGCTTGAGGAGAAAAGTGATTGCTCCTTTTTCCATTCTACCTGCTGGTCAGGCCTTGAGACAGGCCTGCCCCAGACTTTAAACCTTATAGTAGTTTGTATGTCTGAAAATATTTTTCTCCCTTTTAGAATGAGAAAATTTCTTGACAATTAGTTCCTTCATCATCTATATACCATTAGTTATTATGCATTCTGAGCACTAGGACTTTTACAGGCACACTGGCAATGCTTCAGAGATGAACTCTTTTTTTCCCTGCCTAAATTACTGGAACTCTCTTCAAAAACATCTCCTAGGACTTTACGCAGACAATGGGTTTATGCGGGTTATGTAAGTTCACATATTTGTGAACACACATGCTTTCTTTAGAATGCCAATTTTTTATGAACACTTCAGGAATGGTATGGATTTGCAAAAACAAACAAACAAAAAGAATGAAAGGAAAGGACAAGTAATATACTTTTGTTTCAAGAGATTCTGAAAGTAGTTACCAAGAACAAGTAATGCACAGGAATATGAGGAAAAAGTTTTCTTTGTGGGTGACCACACATTGGTATGTGTTGCCCGGAAAGGTTGTGGAATCTCTTTCAATGGAGTTATTAAAAGACAACCTGGATGCAATTCAGTGCAATATGCTCTAGGACCCTGCCTGAGCAGGGAGGCTGGACCAGATGACGCTCTATGATCCCTTCCCGCCTTACCCATGTGGTGATTCTGTCATTCTGTGATATTTCTGCTACTTAGTCTTCTGTGCTTTACAGGGAAATCACTCTCACAGTCTTGCTCCTTTGAAAGTGTCGGTATCACATCACATTGTGATGCACTTAAAAGATGTGTGAGAAAAACACATAAATGTGATCTGGTTTTGCCTCTATTGCTGCCAACTTAGTGCTAAAATATTTAAATAAAGACCATCCCCAGACATCTAGTGTGCAGACATTCCTTTAAAGAAGGATGGTCATCTCCTCTGAGATTCCTTTCTACCATGGGGTCTGTGCTGTTACTGCATTCAGGATGAGGTGCCCATTTGGCAGAAAAAATTGCTTTTGCCTCTTTAATTTCCTTGCTGCACCTCCACAACTTTTTTTCCACTCCCAACCACCAGTGCAAGCCAAGCAAAGCAGTAAGTCTGCCACAACTTCTGGAGAAAGAAATTCCATCTTCCAGTTCCTACATTTCTTTCTGTTTGATTTCAGGTTGATACGTATACACATAACAGTTTGCAAGAAGAGAAGGTCACAGTTATGCATTCTCAGAGTCATAATACATAAGGTTCAAACTCACTCGTACTGGCATTTCCATTAGACATGCTTTTCACTCACTAAATCAGGAAGCAGAAACAGTGGTATGTGGCTTGTCTGTGAGACTCCATCCTGTGACATGCAAAAATATCATTCAACCAATCCCAACTCCTCGTCACTTCTAGTGAATGAATATGGAATGTTATGTAGACATAAAGGATTACCTGCATTCATCCCACAAATTAGAAGATTTGTTACTGCTTTTGAATAGCATATAAACCTTTAAGGATGCTGGTCTTCTTATTGATACTCCACAAAGAATAGGGGGAAGGAAATTTTATAAAAAAAATATTTCTTGTAAGTTATTAATTTAAATCTAATCACATTACAATAAGGTGAGATTTTAATTGAGCTTTACCTTTTTATTAACAGTAGAAAGATCTTTCCCTTAAATTTAATTATTGCTAAATTTTTGTTCTTAATTGTTCTTTTTGTTCTTTTGTTCTTATTCTTATAAGACCCACAAAAAAAAAATCACTCTGTCTCATCAAAATTATTATATACTTCTGTTTCACTGTAATGCTTTCTTTGGTGATTGGCATCATGTAAAACAACTGCTCTCATTCTTAGAGCATTTTTGTCATTTTTAGAGACTTTGAACAGAAACCTGAGTAATAATTGTTGCAGGTAAAGGGAGAAGATCAACATGTAAAACAGAATGGAGACCTATGAGAGGAAAACCCCAGTGGTACTCTCTGAAAATACAGGCTGGTGGGCAGACTACTCAGTCAAGAGGAGAGGCAGAAGGAATTTCATGCAGGTCCAGATATGCAGTGTTTATCAGAAATAATTATAAATTATCTCACTTTATCCTTATGATATTTCATTTTGTTTATCCTCAGTTTCCCATGGAAAATAGAAAAAAACAAACCAGCCAAACCATGAAAAACGCTCATTTACTCTACAAACAATAACTATTTTGAAGCAGCTGCCAAACTCATGCAATATATCTTGTAGGGAAGTTAATTATCTGTATGGAGATAAAGAAATCCTTGCACAGCATCATTCCATGCCTATACACAGAAGAAATAAGGACAATGCAGGATGTTATGTTGCTCTGTAAGATTTAAGTAACATGAGTTTGGGATGAATATACCACTCATCAAACATGAAGCTGTGAAGGGGTTAAGCAGATCGTATAATGACTTATGAAGGACAAACTTCCCTATTTGCTTTTTTTTTTTTTAATAAATAAAGAAAAACAACATTTCATGCATCTTTAACTCATATGCAGACCCTTTTTCCAGTACAAATAAGGCCATTCTATGAAAATATATCTCTAGACTTAAAATAGGAATGTCTTCAATGTAAAGTTTGCCATATGTAGTAGCATCTTATAAGTGAATCATGCTCACCCTAACAGATTTTCAAATATATTTGTTTTAATACCATATTTTACTTTACTTATTCACTTGCACCTCTGAATCATATGTGGTAAGATTAACACAACTTGGAAGTTAAGGAAGAAATCTTGGTTATCTTAAAAATGTATGTTATTTTTTTTTAAATGGGTTCCATTTTTATTTAAATTTTAAAAAGTAATTATTCTTATAAAAGTATTTCATATGGAGTTGTATTCATTTAAATTTGTATTTCTTTAAATTTGTAGTCCCAGACTTCTGTAATTTTGATGGCTTTTCTTTGAAAGATATGTGATGAAGACTGACAAAAATTATGAAATCTACTTCCAAAAGACATTAGCAGTGCCCCAAGATGTGCAGAGTTGAAGTGAAGCAGAATTTTCAAAGCTCTACTTGATGCAGGGAAACAGGAAGATATTCTGTCAGCTGCTTTGAAAAAAATACAGTTGCTAGGAACAGGGAATGTATATTTTCTGTTAGCACTTTCCTCTATGAGCATGTAGAGAAAGAGGCACCTTTTCTCCCCTGAAGGTTTTCCAGGGTAACCTTTGTTACTCAAGTAATCTACTAATTCTTTCCATCCTTTCTAGCTTCTCCTACAGCTAAAAATATTGTTGTTTTTAAAGGCAAAAACATCTGTTAGCAGAATTAGGGGGTTTCTCTTGCATAGGGCCCATTTGCTATGGTCATTCCCCCAAAGACAATTTGGATTAAGAAGTTAAACTATGGGGTGTTGTTTACATAAAAGCATTGAACTTTTATGGAATTTTATGGAACTTTTTATGTAATTCATCAGGCAAATTACCTATTGACCTGAATTCCTGTGCCCTGTTTTAATTTGGTCGAGCTGAGAAATAGGTCTTATTTTTCCTCAAAAATCTTTTACAGAATATATTAACCAAAATAAATTTGAAAAACGACTGTTGGTAAATGTTTTCTTTAGGTTCAGGCAACACCCATCACTCAACCTTCCTTGAATTATCCTCCAGTTTTGTGTGATATAAATAATCCCCTCACAAGGTCCACTTTCTCACATGTGCTTCTGTTTGTGGGAAGTCAACTTCATCTTGCGTCCACACACCTGCTCTTCACAGATATCTGTTTTTCTCTAGCTTCTGTCTTACTGCTGGAAATTTCTGCTTTTTCTATTTCTTGCCTACTTGTTCAAATCACTTTTCTGTTTTAAAGGCCAGTTACAGCACTGCATGGTCCAAATTTAACTCAGAATATAGTTGGCCTCAGAGTGACAAGATCATATCTTTGTGGCAGTCCCTAGCTTTTCCGTTTTATATTTTATTTTATTTTATTTTATTTTAATAAAGCTGTTGTGTAATTTTTGAGGTCATGGTGACTTATAGTAGGGGTAGGAAAGAGAAAAAACTAGTTCAGACACACCTGTTGTGAAATATCAATGGACCACAAGTAGGCCATGTGTTTTTGAATCGGTTTTGCAGGAGCACAATTCCAACGAGACAGGATGTCATTTACCAGCAAAAAGTCCTAGAACCCTCCCCAGTGCCACTGAAGTCAACAAATCACTTAGTGTAGTCGTAGACTTCTTTCAGCTCTTGGAGGATGAAGGCTGCTTCTGTTGATACACACCAAGATTGCTTACTTGGGTGCAGAAATGATCATGCATAAAATTGCAGATGGAATCTGCTTTTTTTCTTGACAGGAAGGGTCTGTTTCTGAGTTAGTGTTCTCAAGAGCTGATCTGTGAGGAAGAATTCCAGTAGCCCAAGAAGAGCTGGCAGACCACAGCAAAGGATGGAAAACAGAGCTGACTTCTAGGCTGGTGCCAGACACACCTCATCTCCTTTCCATTCCCAGGTTTTTACCTTTGCTGATAGACTGTGCAAATGTTTCACAATATTGCTTCTCAAGCTGTTACAGGTACAAACTATCTAGATATTTAGATACTACAGTATCTAATAGGATGCTATCAATCTTTTATAGTAAAGGAATACATAAATTATAAACAAATACATCCTTTAGTCTAGTGGAACAGCATAATGATCAAAGACACACAATAGAAATGTATTTGCCTCTACAGTAAGCTTTATTCCCTCAGTGCTCAGTCCATAGTGACGGACAGGCAGTGAGCTGTCAGTTTTTGTTCTGTCTGTCACACTACACTTACCTCCTGTTGTTTTAAGTAATCAATATGGGGGCTGAAATCACCTACCACTACCTCTGCTACCTACTATTTTGTCCACTCATAAATTATGAATCCCTGCACAACGTCAAGTCTACAATTTCGATTGCATTTGCTAATCATTGATCAATAATTCAAAAGCCTCTTCTTCTTCAAGGGTCCCTAGTTTCCTGGAACACATGGCATAAGGCTGACAGTGTTCACAAACCTATTTCCTTATCACAAAAAAGGAGCCAGAGAGAACAAGTTGTTGAAAGTTCTCTTCACTCTTCACTCTTTCTCTTTCTCTTTCTCTTTCTCTTTCTCTTTCTCTTTCTCTTTCTCTTTCTCTTTCTCTTTCTCTTTCTCTTTCTCTTTCTCTTTCTCTTTCTCTTTCTCTTTCTCTTTCTCTTTCTCTTTCTCTTTCTCTTTCTCTTTCTCTTTCTCTTTCTCTTTCTCTTTCTCTTTCTCTTTCTCTTTCTCTTTCTCTTTCTCTTTCTCTTTCTCTTTCTCTTTCTCTTTCTCTTTCTCTTTCTCTTTCTCTTTCTCTTTCTCTTTCTCTTTCTCTTTCTCTTTCTCTTTCTCTTTCTCTTTCTCTTTCTCTTTCTCTTTCTCTTTCTCTTTCTCTTTCTCTTTCTCTTTCTCTTTCTCTTTCTCTTTCTCTTTCTCTTTCTCTTTCTCTTTCTCTTTCTCTTTCTCTTTCTCTTTCTCTTTCTCTTTCTCTTTCNCTTTCTTTCTTTCTTTCTTTCTTTCTTTCTTTCTTTCTTTCTTTCTTTCTTTCTCTTTCTTCCTTCCCAGGGAGACCACTTTATACTTTTTTTGGTTATTATTCCCGTATCTTTCTACAGTTAATGACTGCACAAGAACTGGAATGTAGTGTCTTCCAGAAGTATTTTCAGCTTCATACCTTGGGACGACATACCACTTATCAGCCAATCTGGCTAGTTCAATTTTACAATGATAATGATTGCTATGCTTACTTTTGCTGGGATTGGACTGTATTTCCCTTTTCCAGAAGAGAAATATTTCATATTTATGATATGGTATTTATTCTCTATAAAAGATCATGAAAATGAGATAAAAAATAATCTTTATTGTGTGTCCCTGTAACTACATAACCATGAATACAGTGAGGAATAGAGTCTTTCACGAGTGAATCTGAAGCCTTTATCCATTACAAGAGAGTCACAGAATGCCTGCTGCAGTATTTCTTTCTCTAAGGTTGTTTTATTAGCTATTTCACTGCTAGAGTAGGACCATGAATAATAAATATCATCATACAGAAAGGTTCTGATTACTTCTCCATGGAAACCTTTTCAATGGCCAGATCCTGAAAACACCTACAAAAATTCATGAGTTATTTCTGTGGCTTAAAGAAAAGAAGCTCAGGCTTGCTAGTGTATTTGACTATTTTCATGACTAGCCTAAAGAAAGCCTTACAATTCTCAAACTTTTTCAGTCCTTTGTCCTGAGTTTAATTTTAGAAGAGACATAAAAAGGCTTATTTAGATTGTGTTGCATGAAAGCCTTCTTTAGTAAAATAAACTTCTGTGTTAGATTTAATTTGTTAAGAATTTAAATTAAAATAAATGAAAGCAGTATGATAATGTCATCTGATTTTTTGAGAAGTTTATTGCGTTATCTATAACTATGTATTTCTCTATATCTCTATTTCCTACAGCAGCATGTAAGAATTAAACAAGTAAAGAAAAGCAATCTAGGACTTGGAGGTTTAAATACCTGCTTAAAAAAACTCATAATAAATTAATTAACATAATCATTCTGTTTTTCTAGGAGACAAGTTGTCATATGTTCATCTTGAGATTAACTGATATAGCAGCCACAGATATAGTTAATATCAGACTGACCACCAGTTTTATTTTGGTTGTGTAAGATGCTTACTGGACATTTGAAGGTGGTACCTTGCAAGGGGTTTTATAAGAAATATCATTCCTCAAAAAACTGCACTTTTGCTGCCTAATAACGCTGATATCAAAACAGTATTAACAGTAGTCCTTTCTGTTAAAAGAAAATAAAAATTCTACTTTCTTCTTGTTCAATCTTAATTTCAAACCTCGTAACCAGATTTTGAAACTAATATGCTTGACATCCTGTTTTTTTATTTTTTGTTTTCTTTCAAATTTAATTTAAATTTCCAAATTGTAGTTCTTCACTGATTTTTCATATACAAACAGGAGGAGAATAAGAATCAATTTTATCTGTAACTATTATGTATCATAATCAGGATGACCAGAATTAATGTTATATACTCTTACTTGATGCATATCACTGAGTTAAGTTAAAATTAAGGTGGCTTCTAGATGACAATACGTTTTTATTTCCGGATTTGGTGGGTTTTTGCCTGTCTGAGTAAAAGTAAGAAAGAATTTCTACCCTATATTATATACACACGAAGTTTTATCATGTATGGGCACATGAGCTTAGCAGTCAGAAGAACAGAGTGGAAGAGAACAAGAAGCATGATAATGAGGTGATGCAGGTACATAGGGTAAGACTTTTCCTACACCAATAACTTTGAAAGTGCCTTGACTATTATTGTGGGTTTGAGATCAAATTATTGGAGTAGAAAAGAAAGTTTAACAGACGTCATTACAAACACTCCAGATTTTTCTGTACTTTTTCTTTTCTACATTATTTTTCCTAATTGCAATTCTTTTTTGCATGGCTTTGTTGTTAGAATTTTGGCCCAAAAAAACCCAAAAAACCTTTCCAAAGACAGAGAACACGATGATATGCTTTGTGGAGAGCCCCTAGATGGAACTGCATTTCTATATTTCTATGGTATCACTTTTCTAAGCAACATTAAGACTTCCTGAAGGCCAAAAATTACTTTAGATAATGGAGATTTTGAAATAAAGCTGGTTTTGAGAACTATTCTCAAAATCACCAGAGATCTAGTCTTATTTTTATCATTTTAAGTTAAAATTTGGAGATTTTAAAAGAAATAAAATATTGGGGTTTGTTTTAATAGTGAAACTAAATTATGATGACATCAAAATATTCCATAGAAACACAAATCAAAAGTTGTGAACAATATTTTGGCAAAGATGTTCCAAGCAGACTAAAATTATTTTTCTGAAAACTGATAATTAATGAATTATTAATCAGACCTCACATATGTAAAATCTGAAATATTTTATAAATAGTTCTAATTTCAAGTGCAAGCTTTAATCTTCGTCATATTTTACTTCCTACAGGCCCTCTTTTCAGCAGTCATTCCTCTGCCAATTTGGATCAATCATGCCAAAATCAGCCTTGTGCAATACACTTTTTGTATTTCTGGCAGCAACTTCCATCCTTTTTGAACGTATTTCAGAGTCTGTGGTAATGGTGGTGGAAGAAGTCTGCCACAGAGCACAGCAGGAAGGTTGGCCAGCATATAACAAAGATCCTGCTGCTTGACAAAAATAAGTATAAAAACCTGTTATTGTTCTGTCCTGTTTGTTCCTTAACACTAGGAAAAAGTTTTTTACAGTGGGGATGACTGAACATTGGCACAGGTTGCCCACAGAAGTTGTGGAGTGTCCATCCTTAGAGATACTAAAAATCTTGGACATGGTCCTGGGCAACTGGCTGTAGGTGGCCTGCTTGAGCAAGGAGATTGGATCAGATGACCTCCAGAGGTCCCTTTCCACCACAACTATTCCATGATTCTAAATCTGTGCTCTTTCTCCTCAAAGATAACAACATGAAGTTGTTAGTCTTACCTATTAGAGCTGTTTCAGGACCAAATTTCTGTCAGTTTTTTGATAACAGCAAACATTTTAATGAAATCCAAATTTGTTCAGACCCGTGATGAT
The DNA here is from genome assembly GCA_013398175.1 of Climacteris rufus. Lineage (NCBI taxonomy): Eukaryota > Metazoa > Chordata > Aves > Passeriformes > Climacteridae > Climacteris > Climacteris rufus. Next base: position 326,167 of record VZRZ01006831.1, on the reverse strand, counting down.
AAATTCTGAAAATTGCAACTGATTTTTCGTAATGACATCATTCAGTAAAGTCATACTTTCTAAAATTATGAGATATCATTTCCCCCCATGATTACAAGACATGTTGCAGGTGAATAACACTTCTGATATAACTGATGTCAGAGATCTTACTGATCATAGCAAGTGAGATAACTTCCCTGGGTGAAATGAGCAGGAACTCACCTAGCAATCATTCTGATTTTTTCAGGCTCTTTATTTTCCTTTTCTTTCTTGGAGAAATATGTTGTAACAGCTATCATGTGAAAGTACAGACAGGAAAACTAAGCATGAAATGCAAGTTGAAATTACATTACAAGAAAGAAGAACCTCATGTACTAATTTAAGCCAATGTTCAATAGATGGGAGCTAATGAACTACAAAAGCTCTGACATCTTTGGCAGCAGACAACTCAGTGTAAACTAATCAACATTAAGTCAATATAATCTAACCCTTCGTTGTTCATTGATCTTTTTTACAGGCTACACACTGCCTGGCCATGTGAATGGTTCAGAAATACATGTCAGGAAGAGGACAAAGCTGTTTCCACAAAGGGGGACTAAATTAAAATTGGCCAGCATGAAAGGAAAATGAAAATTATCTCCTGCATCTCTTCATTCTGCTTTCATAAAATGCCTATATTTTTCCTCAATTCCTGGTATAAAGAACCTGATCAATTCATCTGTGCCTCTCTAACTTTTATACATTCCAGAAGAACCTATGTAATAAAACCAGAAAAAGCTTGGTATGACTAAAAGCTCAGTTTTTTCTTAGAAGGAGGTTCACACCAAGACTACAAGCTCATTAGTTTTCTCAACAAATTTCAAAAGGGTTTATGAAAATTTTATTTTAATCTCTGAGTCTCTCAACTGTTTTGAAGCAACATTGGAGAGATCCGGCCTTTCCCACAGAAGCATGGCCTTTTCTTGCATCTTGTGGATATGCATGGAGGGATGTCACTAGGCAGAGAAAGATGTTACATCTCTTCTAAAACCATTAATGCCTTTGTAGAAGAGTATGAAGCCATGTATTCTCCTAAGTGTGTGGTAGCGAGAAAACTGCAGAGTTTTCACTGTGGACATGGGAACTAGATATTTGACCTGGTGATATGTATTTATTTTACTAATAGAGAAATTCCCAGAACCTAGGTCAAATGTCTCTTTATGTTTGTAGAAATGAAAATAAAATATTGCTTTAAAATATAAAATGTCATATAGAAACATTAGTAAAGATAATATTTACTAAAATCCACTTTTGAAAAGATTACTTTTCTTCTTATATTTGAAGAAAATTTAAAAATGCAAAAGTAGTAAGTTACTTGCAAAGATAGTTTTCTCTACCACTACACCTTTCTTCTATCACATTTGTTCTTTCTATTTGAAAATTTCAAAGGAATTTAAAGCTGTTATAGACCTGACCTAAGTGGAATTTCATTAAAAATATCATTATGACTATTCTTGAAAGCATAAGACTTACCAAAATATGTCCTAGTCACTTTTCTCACAGGTTATGTCAAATGTAGCTGATGGGACAGGTTGTGAGAATATGCTGTCTTCGCCTGCAGAGAAAAAATATTTCATATTTCTAGATATCAGATAAAAAATAATTTTTAGGTGTTTTTAAAGGGGTAATTTACTAGCCTTCTTACATAAACAGTAGATTTCTGTGTATTCCAGCTTTTGATTGTCTTTTTTTTTTTTTAAACTGGTATATTCACAATACTTTTTAAGTCTCTTCAGGATCAAATCATATTAGAATTTATGGTTAAAACAAATTTTATAGCAGAATCTGAAATACTACCTCTGCTTGCTGTAACATAATTGGGAAAGAATAGCTGAGGAGGAAAGAAAAGAAAATCTCCCAAATGTCTACATAAGACTATGCTATTGAGTCATGAAACTACTAGAGGACAAGGAGAAAAAAACATGGTATAACTTCAATCCCAGCTTTTTAGTTTATTCAAATGAAGGACCCTCAAATGGTTTAGTTAGGAATTAAGTTAATTGGGTTTGGTGTAAGGTTGGTCTACTTCCTGCTGGAAAGTTTCCCATATTTCCTCAGTATAAGTAGCGGCTGGACTCCCATGTCACCCTGTTAGCCCAGACTTTAATTAGTTCTGGCATTCGCCTCATAATGATAAATGCTGAGATGATGAATGGAAATGCAAATGAGTGTGAAGTGGCTCAGCCATCAGTGCTGAATATCATTAATACCTTCCTACTGTTAAATCGATCAATGTCATCCCAGGATCCCTCTGTTCAGCGGGTGCAGATGGCTGTCCGCCAGAATGCCTTCCATTATATTGGCAGTGAAAACTTTGTGGGTTTTTCCTCCCCATATGCTTTTATTCATCTTTTGCTGAATATTTGTTTGGCCACTAGAACTCTAATACATTTCCAGCTGAGATGATAACTATTTAGGGTCAATAAGCAAGTAGCTAATTTAGAGCAAAATAAATATAAATATAAATATCTCTTCTCATGTCAGGAGAGAAATATCAAGTACAAATTCAACAAATTGGAGACGAATAGAATTTTTCAGGGTACAAAATTTCATGTGGTGGCAACAAAAAGTAACAAAATAATATTTAAAGTTGTTTGTTCATTTCTCAGGCATGTTGCATCTTCATATTTTACAAGTTTCAGGGTTTGTCAGCATGTCCACAGAACTAAGTTTTGCAAACATCAAAGGGCTGGATAATCGACACGAAGTTTTAATATCTAAAATATTTCTTTTTCTTGTGAATATGAAGAATAAAACTTGAAAGCATTGGGAATAATAGTTTTGTCTGTTAGACTGCATTTTTTAACAGTGTTTGGGGTCATCCACAAGGAAATGCACTAGCCTTGTGGGATCTTTCTTCATCAGGAAGCTTTCCTGACACTTTTCAGGAAGTGTTTTTGCACATCTAAACTTAAGACCTAATGCTGATGGTTCCTTCAGGGATGCTTCTTTGCTTAGCATGGAGGGAGTATGGGAACTAGCCTTTGTGAATAGCCACTTCTCCATATAATTCACAACTTTCTAAAGTTCTCAGAGAGTAATGAGCTCTTTATTATGTGAAATCAGGAGGAAATGTGTCTCATCCATAGACAGTGCAAAGAATCACCTTTTATCAAAGCATCAAGGGCTTACTGAGATTTTGAATTCATAAGTGTATGAGCCTGGAGTATATTCTCTTATAGCTCATGTTTAGCCATACGTGATAACTGCCAAAACATATCATTTTCACACTGTAATCTGTATAATCAAATCTCCAATTGTCTATGAATCTCCTCATCTGTGGCTTTAGAAAGACTGAGGAAGAACATTGTGTGGTGTGTACATGCTGTACACAAGAATGTCTACGTGAAATATGTACTGGTCCATTCATCCCATCTTCTTCTCATAAATAACACAGTCTATCTTTCATTTCCCTTCATAAGCCCTCTCATTTCATCCTCTCAGTAGGTTGGAAGCTCTCCAGTGGATTGAGACGTTACTGGAGCTGGTCCAAACATAAATCACTCATTATCAGGTTCTATTCTTAATGGAACAGTCTCTTTTTTTTTCCTAAATGTCTATATTCCAAAAAGTAATTTCTATAAATCACCTTTGCATTTACCCACTGAATTTGTTATCTAATGGGATTATTCTATGATCTTAGGTTAAATGTTTTCTTCTATTAGTCTAATGATAATTGAAAATAAAATCAGGCAAACTATTTTGTTTCTTTGTAGTCTGTTAGAGCTTTGGCATCTACAATGGCACTGGCCAATTTCAATTACATTGGGAACATAAGGAAATAAATTAGACATTTTAATTGTGAGATTATATCACTTTATAGGACAGCTAGAGAAAAGACAAAGCAAATTTTAATAACAAAACAATAATTTAAACAGAATATATCACACTTCTGTATTATTTTTGCTTTGTTTCAATGTTAAAAAAATTATAATGGTACCACATGCAAGGAAATTGCTACACTGATGTAGGAAGTGATAATGAAATTTAATGATCCTTTTGCTTATAGTCAACATTTTCATGAAGTCTGAGACAGAAAGTTAAAAACACTGCTCACTTTGATTTGAAAAAGAATAAAATAATTCTGTGGGGGGAAAAAAATGTACTAATGATTCATATCCATATAATATACAACCACAGCAGAGAACATGAATTATGTCAATCAAAAGCTAGACAGCTAACTATGCTTCTTTTATTAGTGCAGACATATACTTTTATGTCATTCAGTTGCTCACCCTGTTAGCAAAATAACTTTGTAATAGTGATTCCCTTCTATTTTAAAAATTATTTTCACTCTATTTACATACTAGCTTTCTATAATACCAGATGTTTATTTAGTACTTTAAAGAACAATGTGGGGAAAAAAGGGTCAGGAGGAGGATTGTGCCCAAAACAGACTCAATTTGAAGTGAAATTAAATGAGGTCTGAAGCACAGAGATTAATGTGGGAAGTCTGTGACAGAGATTTCGTCAGAAGGCTGTCAGCAAATGCAGTGTCAGTAATGTGACTTCATAAGGGTTTCAGTTTCCAAGGCCCTCCAGGCTTCTGATTTTAACCATCCAAAACCACCAAACATTCCTTAGAGTAATTCTGATATGGACGCAGCTGAAGGTCGTCCAAACACAGCACAATTGTACCTGCTCTGCGTACTTTATTCCCTTTTATCCCACTGATCTCCTCATAAGCTCTCAAGGCCATGTCACGTCTCATGCAATGAAGGTTTACAATTGTTCAGAGCTTGCTGTTTTAAACAGACTGCCTCACTCAGTTTCTTGGATTCTCCATTTCAACTGACAACTCATCTTGAAATGCATCTTTTGGACTCAATTAGATATTTTCAATTATCCCTTCCTGTGTTATTGCACAACTACTAATGGATTTCCATTATCATACTATACTTTTTAATACATATGTCTTCATTATCTATCGTTATATGGTAAGTAATTTTTACAGAGCATTTCCCTACCCAGTCAAATCAGGCAGTGATTTTACCATTTGTTTCAACAAAAATGAAATTCGTTGCTGCAATTTGCTGTTTAATTACCACCCAAACTCCAAGACCACTATTCTGGTTGTACCCATTGGCCTGCCTTTTATACTAACTGGAGGCACGTGCAAAGGGAGATATGCAGAATACATAAAGACAGAACTATACGTCCCTGAGAAAGTACATGTCTATTATGCATCAAACTGATAGCATTATCCCGCATTCCATTATTAAAGGCAGTTTTCCCTTTGTTTTCAGTTACTTATGGCTTTAAGAGTTCTGAACCACTGAGTGCATGTCTACAGCTGCACATACATTTTGCCTGCATGGGCATGGGTAAAACTTCACATATAACATCAGGTAAAGAATGTTTTCTATAGCTAAAAAGAGTCATCAGGGTGACTGGAAATAGATACTAGGAGCCTGAACAAAGAAAAAGATTGGGAATGAACGAAAGTTAAGTATTAAAAGCACGATTAGGATGTCAGTGAAGGACAGTAAGGTAAAGGATAAGGCTTGCTAAAGTCTGACAAATTTGAAGACAGAAGGCTTCTAATTCGCTGTGTTAGGGAAGTAGGAAGATTCCCATCAGATGCTCGGAAAGAATCAGGGCTCCCAGGGCCTCAGGTACATCTTACAGGTCAAAAATAGTTCTATGAAAGCCCTTGGCAAACTCTAGGCCTTGTTTACCTCTAAGAATGTCTCTATGCAAAAGACAAAACCTCACTACTGCTGTTCACAGTCATATGAGACATGATAGAAGTCTGAAAGGTTTTAGTTCAACTAATGACAGACATAAGTTCTAAGTCTTAATTTATTACAAAGACCTAGGAATTATGACTGAAATAAGTGAACCCAGAAAAGACAGGCAAAAGCAGAACCTATGCAGAGTCAAGGTCTCCATGCATGACCAATCTTACCTAACTCCCACATTGTGCAATACAGAGAAATTACTGGATCAGATAAGATTACAGAACGTTTTGTGGTTAAAACAGCCTTAGAGAACTGGATTAAAACTTGCCTCTTGTCATACTGGTCGTTAATGAGGCTGGTCTAGTCATTTCAACCAAACTTGCAGGTGGTATACTAATTATGTGCTGTTCATTTTATGGGTTTCTGATTTGCAAATTTGCTGGGCACTCACATTTGCATTGGTAAGAGCTGTGCTCTGTAAGTAGAGAGCTAGAGAACAGTGAACATATGCATAGAAACTAGGCCATATGCATGCAAATAAACAAGTAAAAATCAGAGCATGGGTGTAGCCCAGGTGGACTACCAAGGTGCTGAAGCTGCCATCAGCATAAAAGGGGTTTATCTTTTTCACAGCTCCCTGCTGCTGCCTTTTACTGACCAGGTTGAACATCCACTCTGAAGCTCCACTAACTGGGAGAGAGCTACGAATCTCCATCTCCAGAGTCCAGAGCAAGGCTCTAATTCATGACCCTACATCAATGTTTGGGGGGTATTGCAACATGTCTCTGAGAAGAGTCAGCCTACACCTATAGTATTCATTTTTCTACATATCAGCTTCTCCTGTTAAAGGAAGAAAAACAGCCAATCAAAAACCACCCAACAAGGAAAATTAAAACAAAACAAAGCAAATCACCACAACAGAAATAACTGCAGCGTGTTATTCTGCATTGTTTTTTTCTTTTGATAGTATTTGCTACATACTTTTGTACTACAATAATGACCAGGATAAATCATCACAAAATAACCATTTCTCTTATGTGGGCAAGTTTTGGATAACAATCAGTAAACACGTCATGTGCCTTCATTGAGTAACAAGGGTAAAAAGAAACACAGGATTTTCTGCTTTCGGTAACATACATCCGACCAGCCCATCAGTTGAATCACAGAAAAACAGAAAGTGATCATGTAATTAAAGACTGCATCACACCCTCGAAAAGAGACAACCACAACTCCAGAATTTTAATATGTGAAAGCCTGACAACAAACTTCAGAGTTCTTCTAATTAGGGCTTTCTCTACATTATGAAGGCTGGAAGGAAGAGCAGCATTCTGTTTTCAAACACTATTGATAGTATGAAAGAAGATTAAACGTTCAGATAACAAAAACTACTCTACAGGGATCAATTTGTTAATGGCAGATTTACAGATTTATACTAGTATAAATTCAGCATGGCTGCACTGTGATCAAAATACTGTTAATTTACATAGGTGTCACTTGTAGTTCAGTTTTGTCCTTAATCTTGTGTTTCTCTTTAGTCATTGTAATTTTCCAGAAGCATGTAATAACTCGGAGGTAAATTTTCAGGACTAGAACATCATACACTGGAATGATTTTTTCATATACACTGGGAGATTTTACATACCTATGAAGAACTAATTAATCTGAAACTGACTGAAAATTCTGGCAGCATAATTAAAATGAAAGACAACTGTAAGGTGAGTCTAAAGGAAAGCAGGACAAAGAGAAGGTTGGGTAATGCACCATTTTACAGGCACAGAAACGTGGAGACAGTTGAATTAACAACAAAAAAAGAAAAAACAATCATAAACAAAATGAGGAATACCTATTGCATTCTCGTGGTTACAGACAGATGTCTAAGCTGACTGTTTCCCTGAATCAACTTTACTCAACACCTGTGAGCATGTGATTAATTTAACCACAGAGTACACAGTGTACTTTTCTTTCAGTAAAAAAAAAAAAAAAAAAAAAAAAAAAAAAAAAAAAAAAAAAAAAAAAAACCGAAAAAAAAGTTGACCTCTGGTATTGCAAAAGAAAGACAATCAGCTAACCTAATAGGCCCTTTATTTGCTAATCAAACCTCTCATTAACAATTAATTGGATCAAAAGTTCGCTGGCCATTATTGCTGTGTCAGTTCAAGTCTGAGGGCCTCAGAGGATGAAACTAAATGAGCCGGTCAGGTTATAAATAATTTCCAGTGGCTACTCCTCTTACCTCAGGCTATTCAGGTAGAGGTCGATGTCCTGCCTACTGCAGGTGGAAAAGACAGTTGCTGTGACAAGCAAGAGGCATTCTTCCTTTTCTAAGCAGCTCATTTATGCTTAGTAATTTAAACCTTTGTAAAAAGCCACAGTATAAAAAGCAGCTCTGTACTGCAGCATTTCTGCATGTACTTGCTTATCATGACTGAATCAAAGCAACATTTCAGATTGCTTAAAGCCTTTCAGAAATAAAAGAAGCCAAGAATTGCTTTAATCAGGAAATCTGCTTCTTAAAGAAACCCTGCAGAGACACCTTTATGGCAATATAATTATTTGTTTCTATTCTTAACCTAATAATCCAGGTAGTGACTGACAGAGTTCAAATACTGCTCATCAAATAACATGAAAGGACCTGTCAGAAGTGAATGAAGATACAAATGAGAATAAAGTGAACAAGGTTTGGTCTAAAATATGTACAATGCCATGTTTAACACTTGGTTGCTTTTTTCTCATTAAAAAATAAGGGGGGGAGGGGAAGAGAAAAACCATATATTTTCTCTTTAGACAAAAAAATGACAAGTAGGTACATCGACTCTTAACATACACATATTAAAATTCAATATTAGGAAGGAGGGCAATGTGGTAAGGTCAGGCCAAGTCTCAAAGACCCTGTGTGGTGAACTTCAATGCAATGACAGGAGTATTTGTCCATTACAAGTGAATTAAAAGAGCAAAGTAGAGAAGGAGGTGACATCCATCCAGGGCCATTCCAAGGATCAGACAAAGAAAAAGAGTGACATAAAATGTATGGACATGGTGGCAGGAGGGAGTGAAGACTCTAGAAAAATAATGATGAAATATAGTGTCACGCAAGAATTTATGGGTTTCAAGATAGGATGTGAAAGTTGCAGAACTGTGGGGCTTTTTGTATCCGTTAATCAAAAAGAAGAGCTATTTTATCTAAAAAAAAATACAAAGTGAGCTATTTAAGGGAAGTCTTAAGAAGTGATAGGTTGATACGTGGTTTTAATAAGATCTTATGCATACAGTAATGTTACCTGGGCCAAATAAGGGAGCTGAGTATATAGAGAAGCTGAACAGTTCCTTTCTAAGACAATACCTAACAGCTCAAGTTGTCACCCAGAATAGAGGAAAAATCTTAAAACAGAGTGGGACAGAATAGTTCTTGTCATTCACCAATTATACGTAACAGTAACTCCAGATGCTGCCCGAGGTTATATGTACATGGTTTCTTTCCAGGCAAATGAAATTATCTCCTAACCAGCCAGAAGGCACAGAGATGTGGTTAGGACAGCATGACAATAACATATTTATTCAGCTTTAGCAAGGTTTGGGAACAAAACCCAAGTTCTCATCTGCTTGGAGCATGAACAGAGTGAGTTCAAAAAAGATTGATAGCTCTGAGTAGCTGAGACTTGGAAATTTCTAGTGCATAATAATGTTCTTAGGGACCTCTAAAAACTAGAGATTGTAGTTTGGGATATGGCTAATGCTATTGCACACTCCTGCCTCTGCAACAGGTTATGTCTACAGCATACCTCCAATTCCCAACCTGTATGTTGGGAAAAAAGAGAAACAAACATCATGCCTGCAGACATGGTATGTTCAGTCACTGGCTGAGCTACGCAGCACCACTTGTAACTGGTTTTAACAAAAATTAAGAGGTACAGGGAGAAGAGGGTGACTTGGTACCACGAGAATGGTATCCCAGGTCTGGAGAAGAGCCAGAAGAAGAAATATTGACCCTGGAGTCACCCTTCCTTATGAATTTTGCAGTTTAGTGAAAGATGCACTGGTCAGGCAGGATTTGGCTAACTCTGACAGGATTAAATATGCATGATTCCATTTCAGTGACAGGCTGCTTTGCTGCCAGGCATATGTATCAAATATGACGTAGATGTATTTGGAGATATTTTATCCACTTAGTAACGTATATTATTATATATATACATACTTCCTTCCTGATTACTAATTTTCAATACATTAGCAAAGATGTTCCCCAAAGGGCTGCAAAAGGGGCCTGAGAACCGGATAAGACCATTCTCCAGGCTTAAATTTTTAATATTAAAATGCATTGAGATTTGCTATACACTTGCTCAAGATGTATTGCCTCAAGCAAAACAGTGTTTTATAGATGGACATGCAATTTTGTTGCTTTCAGCTGAGGGTCACATTTGTTTTAGTGGCTTTGGGATGTGCAAAATAATGAATGAAGTATAAATAAGCATCCTATGATTTAAAAAAAATCAGAATGTTAAATATTCTATATGCATATATGCTCATACATACACACTTCCCTTTATGTTGAAATAGGTCTTGAGGAAGTACCAGTCAGGCAAAAAAAAAAAAAAAAAAAAAAAAAAAAAAACCGCCACAGCNAAAAAAAAAAAAAGACACTGCATCTCAGATACCCTGGGTGAATCCAGCCTATTTTTTCCACTGACAAAGCACAATATTTTTAGTCTAAATCATGCCAAGAGTAAGCTCTAACCTTCTTACTCTCCCACAAAGAAGAAACATCTGTTTCAGTTGGAGCATAGCTGAAGCGAGCTTTAGAGGAAGTTACATTAGATCACTTCTGTCCTCTTAATTTTAAATGACACCAGTATTTGAACCATACTTCATTAAATATTCCTGAACATGTTCTATCTCTACAGCCCACTTTCATCAAGACATTCAGGGAAACTCATGTGAAAATCTTTCACTTTGAATACATAATGAAAGATTGCTAATCATGCAGTAATCTCATTATTGATTTTACATTATTCCTAAGGGGGGAAAAAAGCGATTTTAACAATTTCATTGTTTTGATAAACATTGTAGCTAAGGTTATACTCTGATTACTGTAAAAGCAGTTTAACCCACACTAAACCCCTACTTTACCCCACGCAACTGTGTATAAAAATATGTTTCAATGATGTATCAACGCACTTGCTTGAGCAAGCAAATTGCTTTTTTGTGGTTTATAGGAAATTTCTTTTCTAAACTTGAGGCATTTCTTTTAATTATATGCAGGAAAACAATGTTCAGAGGAGGGGTGGTGGTAAAATAGTGAGAATTTAGCCAAGGCAGGAATCCTAACTGAAGGCAGAGTTTAAATTTTGTAATGTTATTCTTAAATTAATGTTGTCTGTGTTAATAGGGAAGCAGGGGAAATACAGTTTCATATTGATTAGCAGTGTAACCATTTGTTTAAAATTACAAGAAGGAACAATAAGGGAGAGTAGATGGAAAAAAAAATTGTTTTTTTTGCTTTTGAAAGCTGAAAAAACCCAAGCATTTCTCTATGTCATGAAATTAAATTAAAATTTGAGTTAGTTGTTCAAAACTGTGGGTGATCTTTTCTGGTCTATTTACTAAAAAGTAAAAAGGACATTAACGTTTACAAATTTTTAAGTCGCTACATAGAAAAAGAATTTCTTCTCTGATAGGGAGGTCTCCTATTGTATACTTTGACATGTTCAAGCAAATTCTCCTATTCGTGAGCTGTTGCCTTGAGCTGGGTTTAAGTAGATAGTGTGACTGCTGGGGAGGTATAAATGAAAGCATGAGTATGTAAGTGAATTAGATTCAGAACTAATTTGGAGTAAGAGTTAGGGCAAGTGCAGCTGAACTGTCTGACCTTCATCAAAGGTCTCTTTCTGGTGAAGACAGAATTTGGCAATTTGCTCACTTGTCCTCTTTTTCTTAGTCATATTCATTGCTCTGGTGATCAGATGGGATGACACAGGCTTTGCTACAGTAGCCTTACATTGCCTGAGGACATTTTCAACCAAAGTTATCCAGTTAAAATAAGACTACATTAATGGTATGAAAAAGAATCCAGCAATGTCATAGGGCTAGAATGTTATCCCTGTGGTTTGTTGTCACCTTTGCAATAACAGATTGTAGCACGTGGCATTGTACATAAGAGGATGCTTCCTCAAATTACGTAAATCAGTGAAGCTTTAGCAAAGACAAATTATCCATATTCATTTAAATTCTAAAGATCTAGACAACAATTTGCAAAGTTAATATCTGGTCTCTCTTTTCCTAAACTGTAGACAAGCAAATATTTTCCAAAGTAGATGAAAATTTTGAACATCTTAAATTATAAAAATGATGTATTGTAAACTCCTTTTAAAACAGTAGTTATAAGAGAAATTAAACTTCTTTTATAACAGAAATTACAAAGTTGATTCTTTTCTCCCAGATTTTTTTCTAGTAAGTAGAACTTCTAACAAACACTTGCTATAGCTTTTTTGATAGCATTAACATTTATGTAAACACTATTCAGGGAATTATTTCCAAACAAATAATGACTATTAAAACAGGAAAAACAGAGAGGTTTAATAAGTTTATGTAGTTTTGTTTTAATTTAATTTATGTTTTTACATCATTCAGTCTTACAGGAATAGATACCTAACAGGAAAATACTGATGTTTTTGTACAAGTACACTGTCATTCCCTCTGGAACACACAGATTTCACAAGGTATCCTTCACTTTCAACACACACTGATTATGTAGGTAGATATATTCAACAGCAGTGTCCTCCCTCAGCCACCATAAGTGTATTTCAACCAAGCTGTATGTCTTTCTACCTGTTCGGTTAATAGTAAGGTGACAGTGTCTCACTCTGAGGAAATATCTGCATTGTAGAAGCAATGTACTAATTTGCAAGGTCTGTGTTAAAAACAAACGAATCTTACCAAATCACTCAAGAAAGACTACATAATGAGAGGTGAAATTGGACAAACTTTTCAGTCCCGTTTGGCCTTGTCATTCTAGAAACATCTGCAACATCTCCTGATTAGTCATTCACTAGCTGTGGAAGGGAGAGGTGAGGCAGAACTGTAATTTAAGAGGAGTGCTTTGTAATTAATTGATAACTATTTTCTATCTTGCTGTGGTTTTTGGTTTTTTTTTTCCTCATTCAAACACCAACAGAGTGAAGTCCTAGGAATATAAGTCAAAGGAAAAGGGTTATTGCTTTTGTTTGAGTTGAGGTTCACTTTAAGCTATCTTTTCATCTGTCTTCTACTTTAGAACTGATCTTTTCATTAGTGCCTTCTCTTGTGCAAGAGTTAGAGAAGGAGAGCAGGAGAGAGCAGGATTTCTAAACATTTTTCAATGCACATCAAGAAAAATTTCCTTGATATCATCAGACAGCTTAAGCATTAAAAAACCCTATTCAAAAGGGAAAAAATGAACACATTTACAAAATTCAGGATCACATCAATGGTAAATGTTTTGGAACTCATTTCTAAGCAAAAACATTTGGGGTTCTTTTGCCTGGAGGCTTCCTTAAGTCAAGACACATACAACGAGAAGTCTTGGATACCTGCCCAGGCACACTGTGCCAAAGTCATCTCTGGAAGTCCTTACAGTGCAGATTATAGTTAAATGTGAACTGATTCACATTACTTTCTATTTTCCAGTTCTGACAGATGGAAACAGATACCAAAGAGGAGTCCAAATCTCTCCACATGTTGATTCATCTCACTCATCATGCTCCTTATACTGCATTCAAAGCAGAGATCTATTCTGCAGACAACATTTTAAGAAACCTTTTGTGCTAGGAAGGAAGTATAATCAAGTACACACAAGAAGATACTGGTAGGGGTCTGTGCTCTGTTCCAGATCTATTGAAAATGACACTATGTAGTTCTGCTGTATCTGACAATATAATTTATTCAGACCAAGCTGAAGGAAATTTAGGTTAATGCAATGGGTGCTTTGGTCAGACATGGCCTTTGCTGTAACCAGGAACCTTAAAATGCAGGGCAGTTATGGAAGCTCAGTTGCCTGAATGTTGGTTCTGCGTATTTTCCACAAGGACCATGTGGTAACAAATGTAGCCAGAGCGCCACTACTGCTACAAAGTAAAGCAGGACGAATGGAGCCTGACATTCAGGACAGTTTCCAATGTTACTTGTGTTCATGATACTGCTTTTTGGAATTCATATTTCACTCTGACCCTAAATGAAACATAGCTAAGGCTTGTCAGGGTCTAAGAAGATAAAGCAAGAAAAGCAGAAGCAGCATCACAAAGCCTTTTTCTGGAGTAGTTCTGCTAATAAGCAGCAGAAAAATGCAAGATCTCTGAAAATCAAGAAGACAAAAATAACTCGTGTGTAGAAAAAAGAGTGTGAAGACTAGAAATATTTTTTATGTTGATTTCGTAAGAAGATAAAACTTATGTTTACTAGAATCTATCTGACTTCGCCCATTAACATCTGTTTTATCTACTGAGAAAGAGATAGGCATCTCAGTGATTCTGTGTTTGGACAAGTTTCACGAAAATCTGTCACTAAGCATAGGGGAAAGATTAGAGCGAAGGTCCTGCTGAAGGCAAAGCTCAATCCTGAGCTCAGCCTTACCTGTTCTTTGGGCACCTGGCATCCAGGGTGCACATACAGGCTGGGCAAACAGTACACCTGCAGTTTGGCACCAGCAGGGCATATGCTGCCCATTTGCAGCTGATGGCTTTTGTCAGGAAGAGGGACCTGGGATTCAAATCTAGGGTTTGGTGGGAGGGTGTTAGAGACAGCTCAGGGAATCGTGATTGGTTACAAGGCACAAAAATCTGTGAAACTGGGTGTTTACTGCCTCTCTTTTTGGAGAGATTACTTATTAAACTTGTATGCAAAATATACCCCATTAAAAAACCTGCTCTATTTTCCCAGTGTGTGAAGGAAAAGGGTCTGTCCACTCTAAAACAATCAAATTTCTCTCAATAATTGGATGCAATAGATTAGAAAGGACTGTTTGAACTATTTAAAAGTAGTGCACGTTTTAAAAAACTTGTTATGTAAATGCTGTAATTTTTACTTTAGAATACAAAGGGAAGGTAGAAGTATATTTGAATATGAGGGTGGCTGTTGCAGTTCGCTGAGACAGCACGGTCCTGCAGGGCAGCCCCGGATCTGGGCTGTGCCGCCCTGCACGGAGGCAGCCCCGCTAGGGCTGCCCCTGCTGAAACAGAGCCCAGGTTGCTGTCCTCGGTGGGGACAGCCGGAATACCTGTCCCTCTGCTCTGGCCAGGATTGTTTCCATGCACACCCGGGGCCAGCCGGCCCCAGAGTGACGGACCTGCAGACAGCGGTCGCATTGGGCGGGCGACGTGTCAGTCAAGCCGTGTCCCGCCCGTCCTCTCGGTGATTGGCTGGAGTCAGCTTTCAGCCCCTGTTTCCTGGATTTTAAAAGTGCTGTGTAAGTTCCGATGAGCGCCCTTTTCCTCCTGTACGAGTTCACAATAAACCTGGACTGCCGTACTGGAGAGGCCCCTCCGTACCATCTCTTTGTCTCTGTCGTGCTTACACCACGAGGTGGGAGATCGCAGCTCCAGTGCCCCTGCACTTACTGCCGCCGCACTCCTGCGAAGAGGAGCTGGGGGCAGCGCCGGAGGGTGCTGGTTCCAGTCAACCCGGCGGGCTTTGTGCAGCATTTTAAACCCACTACCTAGCCGTGGCAGGTGGTTCTATACATGATCTGAATTTTAATAATACTCCCTTGAAGCTCACAGGAATAGTTTTTCCATTAGGGATGAGAAATTCAGAAATAAGGGAGTGGCTGGCAAATATTTTGTTCACAAACAATGCTGTCTAATAGTGGCAGTAGTAATCATGTTAAGTGTTTCAAATCCAGAGACTCGGGAGAACTGTGTAACACAAGAGAGCTTTTCAGTCTGTGAATCACACAGAGGATGGTGTGACCAAGAAAGATTACAATCTCTATATCAAAGACAGCAAAACCTGGCTGGAGAGATCGGCATTGTTTATTCAACTGACATCAAATTTCAAAACCAGTCTAAGAGATAGGAGTGGAGATAAGAGAGAACATGCAGCTCGTGGTTGTTCTCCTCTAATTTGACTGCTGAACCAGCTGTGTGAATATGAACAGTTACACAGTAATGTATTCATGCCTAGGACTTCTTTGCTGCATAGAGTGTGCTCAGAAAGGACAATTGAAATTAAACTTTAAAAAATGAAAACTAAACCCGAAGAACTCAATTGAAGAACTGTGGATCTTTATTGTCTCTTTTTGTGTATTTGATTTGGAAAAGTGAGAGAATGAAAAAGAAATTGTTTCACATCAGGATGAAATTTATTATTCAGGAGGTTTAAAAGTCAGCTGAGCTCTCACAGACAAATTGGAAAATTATTTTTATATCTTGTTAGATATGTCTTCTTTATAGTATGAAAATTTAAAAAAATTAAAATGTTGACTTGAAATGGAAACCTCCCTCCCCTATTTCATGAAAAAGAGTAAAAATTACATATCTGAGATATTTTGCTTTCTTTCTTATTTTCTTGACCAGAACTACTCAGTATTTTGACAGGAAATCATGAACATTTCAATTTCTGTCAAACTGCATTTTTTAACAGTTAATCCACTTAGGGCTATCCAGATACTTTGGTGTATGGTACCACAGAGCTGCCCTGTGAGATTAACCCATTACTCTTGGGTTATGATGATGTTACTAAAATTTTGTCTATCCATAACTAGATGTCTTATAATTTATGTCTCTCCATGAGACTATTTGCAGTAGAAGATAAATGAAACACCAATGTTCCACATGTGGCTAGTATAAAAGCAAATAATGCAGCTAAGGCGACAGAAATTTATGCAAATTCCATGCAATTACTGAATAATGCACTGTTCAATGCAAAACAAAAAAAGTTGAAAACTGAAGTTATGGGAAACTCATGCTGAGGAAATGTAATCAAAGGAAGATAAAGATTTTTTGAAATTATGCACAAAATACAAGGTGGGATATTTGATGCCATCATTACTTAGAAGGAAATGATCCTTTACTAAAAGACATACACTGATTCCACAAGGCAATTCTGGAGAGGGAGCACAGTATACCAAGCCATAGAGCCACTGGCTGCACTGAAAAATACCAAGTACAATTTTGCCATATCAGTGTGATTAAGTTAATTTACGAAACAATCCCAAAGCAACATGTAACATTAAAGGCAATAACCTTTAAGAACATCTTTTTATACACTAAAATATTATAGAATAATTTATTTAGAGCACTGTAATTTCTCCAGGAGAAGCAAAGCCATGCACTGAAGAGACAGATATAAAGTCACTGAGCTTAAAGTTTGAAACAAATAATTTCTCAAAGCCGTAAACTTCATACGTACCCCTTAAATCAGTAGGAATGGTAAAAATGGAATTAAAAACAGATTGCAAGGTATTTTTTATGGCAAGGACATATATGCATACAGTTAAGTCAGAAAGACAACAAAAACAAAGTAGATAGTTACTTTGCTGTACTCTAAGGAAATATGGGGCTGCTCATATTTTTTAAAATATGTTTGCGAGCTGCTGTTCAGATCTTACAGTTGACCTTTGTTTTGACAATCTAAGATATGTCATTTTGAGTAAAGAGACTAATACAGTGTTAGTATTAAAAAGGGAACATGTACTATTTTTCATAAACAGACTGTATAATTGATTAAGTAAAAGCTAGAAGAGACCACACTCAAACTGAACTTTGAAAAACTTAGAATCTGAAGCACTTTTTTTTCTTTTTGCCTCATTGTAAGTGAAGGGTTTACACTGATTTTTCATATTGTTCTTGCTCAAGACTTTAAAAATCTTTTCAATATGTTGACTTAAAATATCACATTTTATTTTAACTAGACCTTTGACAATTCAGACCCTCTAAAACTAACTCTTATAAAACACAAAACAGAATTAAACCATATAGGTTTAATAAAATAATAAACAATAAAATAAATGAAAAAACATTAGTGCCATTCTATTTATTTGAGGGAAAAGGAAAAGCAGGTGCTTCTTCTGAAGCCAGAGAGATAATAATCTGAAAACAGGAAGAAAAGAGAAAAAGAGATGATGAGTAGAAGAGACTGTTAGTCAGGAGAAGACCCATGTCTCTTAGGAATAAGCTTCAGAGCTCTCTGCTATCATTTCATTTGAGAGGCCAGACATCTATCACCTGTCCAGCACTGACTGAGCTCCATGTCCTGAGACAAGAGAATGAGTGTGTGAATCAGACCTTGGGTGTGTAGGCACAGCTATTCTCCCCTGAGTTGTAAGACCTGGGGGACACGTCCATATTGCTTTGACTTGATAGCAGAATTGTTGTCAGGAAAGAAAGCAGGGGGCATGAGGCTGGAGCATCACAGAATAATTCTGGCAGGTGATATAGAGCCAGTCACTGACAGGCTACCCCTGCTCTAAACCACTAAAACCAGGAATACTGCCTACATAACTGCTCAGTGAGTGAGCAGCAGAGGTGAGGCTCAACCAGCCACAACTGACCCTCAAACTATCTTCAGAGAACCAGATGTAAAAAGCAATGGTTAAGCAGGTAAAGGTCAACAATGACAAATCCTGATCTTCAAGTTTCTCCCAATGTGTTTACAAGTCATCATTTGCTAAACTTTGCTGCTTAATATTGCTTCATTTATACAGATAGTGCTTGTGCTGGTTTTGACTGGGGCGGTTAATTTTCTTCACAGGATCTGGTATGGGGCTATGTTTTGGATTTGTGCTGAACACAGGGTTTATAATATAAAGATGTTTTTGCTATTGCTGAGCAAAACTGAGGCGTTTTCTGCTTTTCATACCGTTATGCTGGTAAGGAGGTTGGGATGCATGGGAAACTGCATGGAGACACAGCCAGAACAGGTGTCTCAAACTGACCAAAGGAATATTCCATACCATATGACAGTATGTTCAGTATATAAAGTGCAGGGGAAAAAAAACGAAGGTAGGGACACTTGGAGTGATGGTGTCTGTCTTCCCAAGTCACATGATAGGAAGCAGTGAATTAATTCCTTGGTTTGTTTTTCTTGTGTACACAGATTTTTCTTTCCCTATTAAACTGTTTTTATCTGACCACTTGACTTTTCTAGCTTTTACCCTTCTGATTCTCTCTCCAATCCTGATGGTGGGAGAATGAGTGAGCAGTTGTGTGGGGTTTGGCTGCTGGCTGGGGTTAAACCATGACAGTGGACTTTATCAGTTATTGCATGTCATGTGTTGGAATATCAATCGTGGAGTACTACATTCAGGTTTCAGAGAGCTGATAACCCACTCTCTGTTGTTCACAGAACTGCATTACTTTTTATCATGGTAAATTTTTGACAATATTTATGAGTATCTGTTGGTACTTTGCAATGAAATAATTAAAACTTGTCTAGTACAAGGAGAAAGGCTGAACTATCTTCTGGATTTTGAGAATTTGTTCACTGAGTTTCCTTACTTAAATTTGGTGAGTGGGTGAAAGGCTGCCCTTGACCTCATCCTACCATAGTTGCATCCTGATATGTCCAAGAATAATACCTGCTCTGAACACACTCTCTGAAGTGGACCTTACTATTTTGTGCTGTATCAAGAAACAGTCTGACTCAAGAAATTCTCTGGCCAAAAAGCTGAGAAAATCCACTGTTGTGATGCCTCTGGGCGTGGCTTGCGACTGGGCCCGGCCCCGCAGGGCTGGGACCATCGTCGGTTCCTTCCCCCCCCGCCCCCGCGCGGTGCCAGTTCCTTTCCCCCCCCCGCGCGGCAGCTGGGGTGGTGCAGCCCCGGCTCGGCGGGGGCCGTCCCAGCCCAGGGCGTCAGGGGCTGTCCCCGCCCAGGGGAACAGCTCATTGGTTCCCATGCTGGGTCCAGACAGCCAACTCATTGGCCGATGCCACTGTCAATCATTATGGTCCTCCGCAGTGATTGGCTCTCCCGGCTGCCCTCCCCTCGCGCCTCCTCCCCCCGTCTTATAATACGCCCTGAGCGCCATTTTGGCTGTCTTCTCTGCACCGTGTTCCAGGAATAAACCTCTTGGCGATAAGTGGAAAATAACCCTTTCTCGTTCTCTTTATTTCCCTGCATAAATTAAACCGCTGTGCGTGAGCTAAGCCAAGATCTGCTGGAGTTCTGATGCTCGGCTCGCCTCTGATTGGAGACTAGATACGGCTTGAGTTGCGTTATTTAGGCAAACGAGACCGACGCAAAAGACTCCGAGTTACTCGCGCTTTCTACCCGCAGCAATCCACAAAACAATCAAAACATCTGACACAATCATCTAGTTTGTGTTTTTTCAATAACCACTTCACTGCAGAAGCCCTAAAAAGGAAGCCCCAAAAGGGAAGCCCCATTGCTTCTCACAAGTGGATTTCAGCTTCTCCATTGTACCACAGGATGTTGTTTTCTAGGCATCTATGTGGCAGTTTAGCAAAGAAGAAGAAACACCCTGTTGATGAAGGATATAGTGACAAACTGGCCTAATCAGAGGTTCATGCAATTCTGAGACCAGATGTACACTTCACCTTCACAGCTATCTCCCAGTGTCTTGGTCACTGCAACAAACAGCTCTGGCACTGAATTTTGGCAAAGAGGAACTAAATCAGCATCATTCACCTTGGAACAGCCTCAAACTCCTTGGCTTTCATGTGTTTTTTTTCTCTGAAATTAAGGGAGTAGGTCCCCTGGCAGTAAGACACAGACTGTGGTTGATAACAGTATGCCATTCCTTCAACTGCAATACAGTTGATGCCGTGAGCAGGGTGACCTTGTAAACTGTCCACTTGCTCATCATTACACGCTGCAGTCATGACACAGCGTTGTGATAGTTGTTTTACACAGACTTCTTCAAACACAGTGTTTCTAAGGTTCCAGTTTAAGTTGGTTTAACAACTCACTGCTGCTGAAGGGGCTAATTCATATTGCTCCTTCTTATCTCCCTTGCTTCCAAAGATGAGCTTCTGCATCATAATTTATGCAAATGCTTGCCAGATTTATTTGTTAAACAATTTAATACATTAAATTCCAGAAAAAAGTTAAATAAATCATTCTAGCGGACAGTCAGCCCACAGATATATACAGTAAACACAATGTGGAAGTTAGGTAGCAAGAGAATAGTAAAGTGAGAAGGATAAAGAGAAAGGACAAAGAGAAGGAATAGACAGGAAAGGAGTAAGGATGAAAAAATACTTTGCCCATTGGAATGGCAGAAGGTAATTAGAAACATCCAGCTGCTCCTTACCTAAGTGTGCAGGTCATAACTCCAGTATTGCCACTAGTCCTTTTGGGTGGACATCAAATCCAGAGACACAGGTTTAGCACTGCTGAACTAGGGCAGGAGTGAGACAGATAGAACTCAGACAGTTCACCTCCTGTGAAATGTAGTGTCCTGGAATGTCCTCATCCTGACTCAGGAGGAAAAGTAACACAATTTTACTTCATGAACCTGGTAGAGACAAGGCCGTTCGTCATACATGTTCTCCCATGGGGCATTTTAATTGCCAGGGCAGCTGTCTGTCATCCCTCTCCCACCCACATGGGATTCGGAGATCAGAGGTGGGGTATGGATGGGATCATCACTTCAAACCAAATGAAGGTCAGGATAAGCTACACTAGAAATAATATGTGAGGAAGCAAGGAAGAAGGCAGTGTGATGGAAGTGAACCTCAAATCCCTATGAGTGAATGCTGAGGAAAGGCACAATCTGCTGTCCATATTTCCTTCTGTGGAGGCATGCTGGCAATTCAAAGAAGTTTGGAAGCATAGTGTGGAGTGTAAAGTCATGGTGGGGGGCTCAGTCATGTGGCCTTGTGGAACAGATCCATTGTGACCCAGGGATAATCTCGTGAGCCACAGCAGCCTGGAATCTCGTGGTAAGGCTGGATATTCCCACAACACAATGCTTGGGAGGGTCTTTAAAATGTTCCTACAGAAAATAGGTAGCTACTGAACCTGGCAGCAGGGGTCTCACAGGCAAATACTATGACCAGTCCCATATTCTTTGTGGATACAGAGAGATACACCACATAGATCCTGCCTTTTCTTCCTGTAAATGTTTACAATTCTCCTGTTGTCCGTTAGACAGCCAATTTCATTTAAAGAGTTAAATATTTAAAGAGTTGGACAACAGGCACATAAACAGTATGTGGTACTAGAACTGGGTGGCATTACAGAGAAGGTGTCTTGAAATTGAGAAATCAGGAAAAAGGAAAAAGTACATGGAGAATCTAAAGACTGTTGAAAAAGTCCATGTCTCCAGAAACATGTGTAAACAAAGGATATAAGAATGTAATTTCTTCAAGGAAACAAGTGAAATAACAAGGAAAAAACCATATGTGTGATCATGTGTAAAATGACCTGATCCTATTGAGTTTTAGTTTCAGTTAACGTGGAAACAGAATAGTTACGAGACAATGCCACTGAAGTCACAAATAATTAAATGCCAACAATAGGTGTTTCACAGGAAACAGTAACAAGAAAATAAACTTCTGAAGGTTATGTAAGGCTACTGAATTAAGTATGCAACTCTAAGGAGATTATTTCCATTAAATCCTTAATTTGAGACCAGACCTTATAAAACTTCAGAGAGTCAAAAATGAGAAGCTAACCACAAGGGAAATTAAATTTACAGTTGTAAGATCTGGAAGAACAGAATAAACCAGCCAAGTCTAAAGATCAGGTGACAAATTTTGGTGAAAGGATGGTGAAGGTAAAGAAAACATGGCATGGAACTTCAAGTTGCATACAGAGACAAAGTACAATGAATTTTCAAATAGCAAACAGAATGGCAGCAAAACCACTAAAATACTCACAGCACTTAAACACAAGTTTTTATACATGGCCACCATTAATGGACACAATAAATTGATTTTTCAAAAGCATTCCAACACATAGAAACTGTATCTATTGAGAAATAAAACATATGTACTCTTAAGAAAGGACATGACACTACTAACACCACCTCCCCCCTTAAAGAAAATTATAAGTGAAATAATACAGATACTGTTAATAATGTGGGCATTTCAAATTAAATAGATAAAAGAAAGAAATACAATATGACACATGAACTTAAAAAGCAGTCTGTGACATCTATATAAATAGGTATATATTATTTTCTTATACAGGGAAAATGTATGTACTATATGTTGCAATTATCCAGAAAGGGCAGTATTAGAAATTATGACTGTAAAGTCTGTAAATCTAACAAGAAATATTGACATTTACTAGAAATTGTGCCATGACAGGAGCACACAGTGACCCACAATATAATTACCTCAAATTAAAAATAATATTATGGAAAACAGAGCTTTCTTAGTAGGAAAAAAATCATCAGCCAAATTAAGAGAAAACATCCACATGAGTAATAAAAAATTAATTTTGATACAGTAGAAGTTTCAGGAATTATTTAGCCCTAATCTGAAGCTGTATAAAAAACCAAAAGCCTCCTATTATTCTGTCAGAGCTATTCTAATTCACACTCAATGATGGGAGCTAATCACGATTTAAAGAGCCCAGCGCTAATGGGTGATGCTGTGAAGAGTCATGCTGAGCCAACATTCTTCAAAGATAATGGCACACATTTAAGGTGTCTTCTCAAATAATGCAGATCTCTTTCACCTATGCTAGTCAAGTAATAATGTACTAATATTTCCAAAATTCACCTCCAGTGACATCTGTAAATGAATTTAGACTGTTAATCCAAATTTTTCCCTCTCTGGGTCATGAAACGTAGTTCTGGACAAGCACAGACATTCACATCCATAACAGACAGCACTTCATTCAGAGAACAAAAGGTTTCTTCTTCACACATGTTGCAAGAAATACATGGGAGATGTATCCACTGTTTATCATCTACCTTTCCATTCCTGACTAAATTTATAGAAGATCTAGGAATAAACATCTACAAGGTCACTTGGGTGATGCAGAGACTACATGTTTGAGACTACACAGACTTAGGTAATTTTGCTGAGCAGAAGCAGCTTTAATGTTTTGTTAAATGATTGCTGCCTGTCAGTGCATAAGAGTAAGACATCCACTCTCATCATCTGGAGTGATAAGCTTCACTGGCAGGAGATAGTAGGGGCTTTCCTCACAGAGGCACTGGATGCAAGCAGAATGAATTAGAAGGATTTACATCCCTCCTGGCAGGACATACCCAAAACAGCTTTGGGAAAACACTCCTCCATTACTCAGTTCCTCCTTTATCAATCCCATATTCCTTCTCCATATCTTTTTGTCTCTGCTTGCAACAGCAAGAAACGTTCAGACAACACAGGTCCCAGAGGAGGTAGTATTTCCATGATGCAAACTTTGTTTTCCTCTTCAACACGTAGGATGGCCTAGTGTTTGGAGAAAGTCAGTTCATGAATGAAATAAATGAAATACAGATAATATTGATGGTCAGGTGTTGCCCTGAGTTTTGCAGTTCTGATGTTTTCATTCTTTTGTAACTGGCTCTCACACATTCTCTGTAAACAAAGCCATGTTATTGTAACGATAACTTATTATTTACATTCCTTTCTCCTGGGCACAGAAGTTTGATGGACATTTCCTTTGCCCAGTGTGATTGAGGGGCGGCGAAGCTGCTCCTCCAATCCACTATGATTTCTGAGACACATATATAATAAAGATGTGCGGGATCCGCCCGGCAGTTGTTCCTTTACTCTTAACAGGTGTCTGTGTACTTCTTTAGTGTCGTTATTGTGACAGTCAGGAAAAAATCACTTTGAGAATCATAGAATTGTGGAATGGTTTGAGTTGGAAGGTACATTTAAAGGTCAACTCACATAGCTTCCATTGGCTGAATGTATGTAATTTACTCTTCCTCAATTCAGTCGCTAACTTTATCCATGCAGAGTTCTATGTTACCATAGTTCTACTGATAGTTTTTAAAACAGCATTATGTATAATACATTATATTTTTGTAGCCAATTGAATTACTTCCATAAGTACAGACCATCATAACTACCACCATCATTCATCCTTGATGCAAGAGGCATTTCCTTTAAGTTATATGGGAAATGGCAAATGCCAAGGCACAGATATCTTTCCAAAGCAAACCGAAATAAATAAAAATCCCATCAAAAGAAAATGTTACAAACCATATATCCCAGAAGGAACAAACCAGACATGGTATATGTTCATCATATGCTAGAAAGTTCTCAGTATGAAAACAGCAGTTGAATAGAGTCACACACTTAAAAGCCACTGCAAACTGCAAAGTACTTTTGATTTCATGTAAGTGAAATACCTTCTGTCTGCTTCCAGTCTACTTCTTCAATAGAAGAAATTATGTAAATCATTAATTAAATTACAATACAATAAAGAGCCAGGCCCCCCTAAAACAGCTGGTATTCCTTTTTTCTGTATGTCTCTCAAGACAACAAAAAGATAGGAGTAACATTTTTATTTCTTTGTCTTCATACATAAAAATTGATTATATTTCTATATGGCAATAAGTTTGTGTAGTAAAAAGTTCATGTGCCTTTTTATTACTTCATGTTTTACTTTCCAGATTATGTGGTTGGCAGTTGATTAGCACAATTATATACAGAGCTACTAAATCAGCTATTTAGTAAGGTTTAGGAAGTTTATTCATGTCCTTTTTATTAAAACCTTTGCCTAAATATAAAGGTACAATGACTTCCAACATTTAAGCAGCAAGTAAGGTATTTAGACTTTCTAGACAAGCAAGGTAGTAGCTTACTAATGCACTGAAATGCATATATCATTGCTAGGTGAAAAATATGGAAAAGAAAAAAGGTAGCAAATCAGCATTTTGCATTCAGGAGCAAATACCTAATACTGGTAAGTTAAGTTATCTTTACTGGAAGAAAATTAACAACCAGCATAGAATATTGTGTTAAGAATTCCCTGATGTATGTAATTGTACAGTAGTCACCTTCTTCTTTTTCTCTGACACAGAGCAGTAGCTAATAGTAGCATATCTTAGCTTTGGCATATATTATTTCTATTAGTGTAATAAAAATTATTATAGTGTTTTACTCTCTCTTTTTCATGTATTCCCTAGAATGAACCACTGGTGGGCAGCAGCCAAGTGCAGTGTGGGTGAAAGGGATTGCAAGATATAAATGAAACTTCACTAATCAGTACAAAAAATTATGTAAACCAGAAAGATCACATTGGGAGGGGTAAGGGAGTTTTTGTTATCAAATGTTCTGCTTCAAAAATTCATCATACTTCTTTCTAAAATTCAGGTTGGCCTCTGAAATAATTTAGAAATCAATATCACAGACACCAGAAAAAGACATTGAAACAATAGAATTCAGTGTAAAACAGGAGTGATTTTAGTCACTTCAGTCAGTACAATACTTTGATTTTTAAAGGTATTTTCACAAAAAAATGTAGGTCTCATGCATTGGCACCAAATTATTGCAACTGCCGTCTGAGCTTTTTGTCACATTTTAAACATTTAGAGGCGCAGGAGAAATCAAAAAAAGAAAAAACTTAAAAGTTGTATGAAAACAAGTAAAAATGGTAAGAGACAAAATGCAACTGGCATTGCTCTCAAATAAAGGTGGAGGAAACTCATTTTGATGCTGAATGACACCAGGGAATCATTTGTCCTGCATATGTAAATTGAAATCTCCTGGAACCCTGAAAGCTTTTACTTGTTCAATGAAAAGATGTCCTGCACTTGAATGCAACTGCTTGGCACCACAGCAATGTCCAAAGTCAGCAGTAGCAATTACATTATCTAACTCATACTATAAATACTTATTGCTAATTCATTTTAACATATAGATACTGTTAGTATTGTTGATACTGGTTTGAGAAGAATTGTGTTTGGAAGGAAAGAAACTTTCCTCCTCTCATTCTCTTGCACTCCTTCACCTTAGTCACTGATTCTGATGTTCAAATACTGTATTTGTAGGTTCTCCTATTGCAGCCTGTTTTAGCAAAAAAAAAAAAAAAAACAACCCTTCTGATCGACATGCAGCAGAGTATAACAGAGATGGCAGGTACCATAGGACTACTTGTCAAACCTAGGCTGCTCTTGGTGTGAATCTGCTGATTCTGACTGTGTTTTCTTTAAAAGTATAAATCTCAATCTCTAAAATCTATCAGTATCACTAGCACATTTTAAAAAGCAGATATTTCCCAAATTTGAGCAAAAATCTGTTATAACTGTGTGACGATGGCATGGGTGGATCTCTGATGTTGTTTCTGAAGTGCAGTATTCTTTATTTACTATTTATGATCATCTAAGTTATCTCATGTTATTTCTGCTCCCGAACCTAAATCCCTCACAAACTTAGTAAAAGTTGCAATGATCCCTGGAACAAATTCTTCTTTAAATATTATAGCAATTAATACGATCTATTAACTTCCAGTATTAGGACTCATGGCTCCATATAAGCAGTAGTATATAAAATTGTATTTTCACTAAATGAGACCATGGCATATAGAAAATCTCCTGTGATTAAGGTTTAAGTAGGCTCCCTTAATTATTTTAACCTTAATATACTATAGAAGAACATTAGTATTAAAACTGTGATATTATTAGCTAGCCAATATAGTGTACACATACTCCAAAACTGAAACAAATAAGCATTATCACATTATCAAGTTCTGTCTCCTGCTATTACTAAAACTATGACATAAAAATATTTTGTGTAGACTGATCAAGATTTACCCTAACATATCTATCTATATCTATATCATCTATATCTATATCTATATCTATATCTATATCTATATCTATATCTGTATCTATATCTAATCTATATCTATATCTATAGTTACAGGTTTAGCTACTCAATTCTGCTACAGAATGACTGTTTCTAACATCTTTGGCACCAAACTTCTCTGTAGTTTGTAGACATATTAGTTCACTGACAGTTTATATGCTCATTGGTCCTTTGTGGACCACATCCTTTACTGTACCTGACCCTTCTCCTTTTCCAATGTTTAGCTCCAGCCCTTAATATGTTTATGCATAGCAGTTATTACTCTTCTTTTTACTAGACTAGACATAGCTAGTTTATCTTGGCTTTTGCTATGTTGTCAGTCCAACATCTCCTTGATCATCACTGCATATGTTTTGATGCCATTACTTTTTCTGTTGAACATGGCCATTCAGAAGTAGACATAAAGTTTAAAAAAAGGGTCTCTCTGAATTCTTGTATTTGCCTCTTACTGAAGAAAAGGGCTGAAGGAAAGCTGTAGGGAATTTTTTGCAAGTGTGCATCATTCTTACAAGTTATTAATGGGAATAACTATTGCACTCATATATTTCTTTTCCTCTGTTATTTCCAGCTGGTGAATTAAAGGGTTATAGAAATTCTTTGTATTATTACTCTTAATGAAATAGGTCACTTTCTGTAATATTAATTCTTTCTATTTCCATTGCTTCCAATCTCAGGGTATTTGAGTTCTTTCTGTATGCCAATGTAACCCTTCATCATGTTGACAGCACCTCACGCCATCAGCATATTTTCTCATTTTAACATATTTTGTTTCATAAGAAAAACATTCAATAAGGTCTGTGGTTAAAGAAACTCCCTCCAGCTTCAAAGATTCTTCTTTTTTATTTGTATCTACTGTGGTGAATCAATTAATCTCAAGTCTTCTCAAAGACTTACTTCTTCTCAGTGTCACTATAAAGCTCTGATGTCTCTCCTTTCATTTTGCTGTAGTTTTTTTTTTCCTTTAAATAATTGATTTTGTCTTACCAGTCCTTTAGGAATTCTTCTTTAACTTTGGAGCTCAAAATTGTCCCACCTCTGTTAGGTCAGAGACTTGATAATGTTTTTAAGGGGGCCATGTTTCTCTCCACATTATCTATTTAAATCTGGTAAAATAATCTGCCTCTGGCCCTGATGGTTGAGAATGACAAAAAAATGAACTGAATACAAAGGCATCTGAAATCTTGAAACAAAATCTTTAGGACCTTGAGTTACTGTCTCCTTTGAATTTACTAGATATTAAACAAGTATTTTCTTATGATAGTTAAAATGTCAACATTGTTCCAATCAAAAAATGATCTCTATTAATTGTGCATAGAAGGAAGACAACAGAAGGACTTATATAGTGCTCAGCCTGGGCCACTTGTGGATGATGTTCAGAAGAATGTCAGCAGCTGTTTCATCTCCTAATCCCTAGGAAAAAGCTATAGGAAGGAAAAACCATAGGGATTACTTTGCAGTTTTCAGTGGTGTGTGTATATGCCTTCAAAAATTTCCCCCAGAACAGCATTTTATAAGTGACATTCAGACACAGAGAACAGTCATTACTGAGTCATTGTTTATCGTTTTTCTTTACAGTGAGATTGAAAATAGTCTCTTTTGAAAAGTTCAGAAGAATGGGCTCTGAGCCCATTTGTGTATGGCACCCATATCCTGAATCATATCTGTGTATGACACCCATATCCTGAATCATACTTGCTGGGTAGGAAAAGATTCAGGAGCCTAGCAAAGAGCAACCATCATATTTCTAACATATGTAACTGGTGACATCTCAAACAACTAGAATTTAGTTTGTGGACAAAACATGGGATGGTGCCACTAATTTCATCATGTCATCTCAAACTCCAGCCCTCATGAGCATATGGCCAGTAGAACATCTTTGGCTTTCTCTCCCAGCACAACACTATGATTCAGAACTGCCTTTCATATAGGAGAGAAAGGTACATCATGTTTTGAGCACAAAGAAAGATATTATTTTTTCCTCTTCCTTATTTTGGGGATGTTTGTGCAGCTGATATTTAGAGTTTTTTAAATGGTAAAAAGAAAAAATGAGGCTTTCTTAACTCACTGAGTTATGTTTTGCATCAGCGTTTCACTGTGGGTAAAAAATCGAGATTTAGAAATGTTGTGTGTAAATTTGGCACCATCTGATAAAATCCCACTTAGTTGTGAATATGGGGTTTTTTCCATTCTATTTTGTCAATGAATGCCAGCTGAGAGTATGACGTGTAAATAACACAGAATTGCTAAATTCTGTACCACATATAACTTCAATTAAGTAAAGTGCATTTTCTAGCAACCGAACTTTGAAACATACCATTTTCTTCAGACAAAATAAACTGAAATTTTCTTCTATGTAGTAAAACTTTTCTGTCATGACACAGAATTTTATAGTAAGCCACTTTCAGACCAATATTCTTTTCTATCTAAAGATGCCCTTTTTAAACTCACTTAACACCTAATTAAATAATATTTCCTAGCTTGTCAAAAGGCTAATACCAAGAATATTTTGTAAGAGAGCTGTTATGACAAAGAGATCTGAAAGGGATTAATTTAGAGACATATAAACACTTCCAGTCTATCATGAACTATCATATTACTGTATAGAAATTAAAGAAATTATATCCAGTTTGCATTACAAGTGCAATCATGTATATCATAGCCTCTACCTGTTGTTTTTCTGGGTTGTGAAAGTAGAGATATTACAACTTCTTTCTTGCCGATATCTGGTTAGACATTTTTCTCTACTTCTACCTTGTTACACTATTTTAAGCCAAGTCAATGCAATATCTGAACTGGAATAATTCCACTTTCTCTTCAAGCCAGATTTCCACATTAATACAGAAGGAAAAGGTCTGTGCCCTTTTTCAGATATTATATTTTGATTGCATATTATGAGACTACTTAGTACATGGATAATGATGCATAAAATCTTGTACAGTCTAATGAATCATAAAAAGTATTGTTGGAACACATGGTGGGGTGTACTTTTTACATTGAGGTGATACTATTATTCAAGCTGCATAAAAAGGAAGAACCTCTGCTTGGGAACAAAGTTATTCTCTGGTTCCATCTCAGAGTCTTATATGTCCTAATTATCTAAGGCCCACCTTCATTAACAAAGGTCCATCACTATTGATGTAAACCTGCTGAACAAAAGAATCTGTGCTGAAGACATGACCTACAGGTTGTTACCTACAGACATTTTGGGGTTATTTCTTCAGATAAGCTCTATGACTATTGAATATTAATTGTTGCGGCTTGTGAGTTACACTCCTAGAGCGGACCTTCTGTTTTTGTCCTATATCTAGCCCATGTGTTTTGACATATGTGCCAAAGTATGGTAAGTGACTAGGATGTTCAAGGTTCATTTCAGATCCACAGTAATATTTTACTTTGACATAACTTAAGTCACAAAAAGCCTTCAGGAACAGCAAATATGAGTCTAAAACACAGTTGTGTGTACTTTTCTCATTGCATCACAAATCATCTAAGAATTTTTTTTCAGGAATACCAATGATAAAATGTCTAAGTACTTAAAAGTGGATATATATTAAAAAAAAAATTGAACTACTTGTAATAATAACTTGGTGTCCTAACACCTGAGATCTGACTCTGTGTTCTTCAAACCTACTTTGTATGATTCAAATAAATATTCACTTCTTAACAGAAAGAAAAATGGAGTTAATTTGAAGACATTTTGTCAAGTATTTTAAACTTAAATATGTATGCATATTTACTCCTGAAAAAGAACCAGATGTTAGGAAAATTCAATTAGCTGAATCCTTACCTTATTCCTGCTTAGTACTGCTAAGAGTCTACACTAAGAAAAAAATACATGGTTAAGAGTTGTTTGAATACTTAAACCTGACAGTGATGACCAGCTAAACAGTAGCTTTATAATATATGTGTTAAGCAAAGTAAATCTTACATTTCATCTCTGTTGAAGAATTAGTATGTCACAAATTCTCCTATCTAAACTCATACGTGTGTATGTGTGTTTTCTTTCTGTGAGGAGCATGATGTCTCAACTTAGACTTCCGTAATAAGCCTTCTTGCACCCTGTGCTAAAAATAGAACAATTAGCAATATGATGAGGAAAAGCACCTAACAGCCTAGTACACGAGGAATACAGTTCTGAAGATTTTATAATGTCACAATGTTTTCAGAATCCCCAAAGTGCTTCTGCTGATGCACTTTGGATCAGAACAAGAGAGCTACAGAAGCCTTAGTGGAGAGAGGTCTCAGTGAGTCCCCAGTACTGTTTCCTACTTGAAACATGGCCAGCAACCAACAGAGGAGCAGATCAGCCACAGCTTTGTACAGCTAAGCCTTGCAAACTACTAAAGAGAGGCTCTATACTTGTTCAGGATACACTTGTTCCTGTCCCAGTACTGCACCAGTCTCTGGGCCCTCCTTCAGATCATCCCAATAGCATTCTGTGGGTGGTGTGATGCCGTCTCTGCCAGTGCTTTGCATGGCTTGCTCTGACTGCTCTTGCCTATCTGTACATTATCTTCAATTGTATTGATTACACCTTAGTTCTCCACCTCCCCCTCTATCATTCCTGATATTGCAGTGCCTACTGCATTGTTGTATCCCAAAGCAAAAATTCTGTCTCTAACCTGAAAGGCGGCATGGGAAATCCAGTTAATTTTCCCACCTTTTATTAGATTATGGCGTTTTATGCAGTTGGATCTACTACTGTAATTACTGAACTGTGGTTGGGGTTCCAGGAGCATGCTTTAGAAATGTAACTGAGTAACTGCGTACTGCTATATATTGAGGTGGGGTTCTCAAGCAATTAATTATCTTTCCTATAAAAAAAATAGACTTCTAACTTCAGTTTTTCTAGATTCAACTTCTAATCACTGTGACTTGTTACACATTTTTTATAAAGGTTAAAGAATTGAAAACAATTGCTGCATGCATGTCCCAGGGTTACCTTCGAGCTACAACTTTGAAAGAACAAAATAGATTGATATTTTACTACTCTATTTAAAACACTATCCTCAAGTCTTCAGCAATTCTCCTTCAGGTATACAGGCTGTCTCTTGCAAACCAACTGTATTTTCTCACATTCCTCTGTCTATCCTCTTGTTGAAAGCAAAAAGTTCATAGCTGCCAACTATGGCTAGTCTCAGCATCCAAAAGGCAATAGATTGACAAGAAATCTTTGCAAAGACTTTAAAGAAAGGTTTATAAAATACATTTCTGTTAAGATAACAAAGGTAACTGCTCCTTATTTCAACACTACAGTCATATTTTCTATCAGGTGATGGGCAGAGGGATTTAAGCAGAGCTATCCAAGTATTGGTTTCTGGCCTGAATGATGTACTAGTAGGTTTTGGAAGAGTCTAGAGAGAAGCTTGGCTAGACAACATTTAGGAATCACAAGGGCCTTTTGGCTTTACATCTACAAATTACAGAAGTACATACAATCAACTGTGAAAGACATTCCATTTCTCTGATATAAATGAAATAGCAAGAAGGAAAGTAATACAACTTCTTCCTTTCCCACAAAAACTGTAAGGCTTGATGCCAAAAGTCTGTAAGGATTTTATTGCTTAAATACTAACTAGCTGCAGGCATCTGGACTTTGCAACCTGTTTATTCTGATGCAAAGCCAACAACATTTTTTTTTCTGAAAAAGAGAAACTCATCTTTCTCCTAACAAAGCAGTTAACTGCCCTCTGCTTAGAATAGTCATAAAATGCTAATTTACACAAGGTCATGAGAAAGCAGAAGAGCAGAGCCCTGTGGACTTCAATGTCATATCAATAAGGACAATCCAGTCTTTTCCCTAAAACAGCCTCCTCCCTAAGTGTCACTGAGCTTGATTTGTTCCAACATAGGCATGAAGTCTGCAGGTTTCTTCCTGACTGCAGCCTTGCTAATGTTTGCAATGTCAAGAAAATGTTTGTATTTCTATCTTTAACATCAAAGTATGAGGTCTAAAAGCAATTTTTAAAATAAAAAATTAAACATAATCCAGGATTCTGGAGGAAGTGTCTTGGGTATAAGTTTTTGCCTTAACCTAGCCAAACTCCAGAGTAAAACAAACTACTTCCATAAAGAATTATGCCAATCAAACATTTGCCACTGGCCTCTTTGTGAAGGCTGATCATATTTTAAACAGCCACTGAAAACATTTTCTATATGTCAAGTAATTTCAGCTTCACAACAAGGTGGACCTCAGTTTGTAGATAAAATTTGGCACAGTGCCCATACCTATTTTCTTTCCATACAAATCCCATAAGGAGAAAAATCTGATCCAGGAGAAGACAAGCATAGAGAGACTTTATAACTGATTTTTTTTTTTTTTTTTTGAAGAGAAATCCACATTAACCAGGATGTCAATATTCAAAGTTAAGTACACACCTTTCAAGTCAGGTTATGTTTCACTGCTTCTGCCTTTAAATGTTAGTCACAATGATGCTCTAACTCCTGTTTGTACAGGGAATGTCTTTTAGCACAAGATACTCATCAAAGTGAGTGACTTGGAGATCTTTACAGACTGAAATCATTTCACTGATTGAAACTTAGAGCCACTGTAAGTGGTACAGGCACTGGTCATGCTGCTGTTTCTGAAACAGCTAAGCAGTATTTTCCGTATTCTTAAGTGATCATGCCACGAAGGACCAAGCCTTTGAATTCATTGCTCGGACACTTCCACCATCCTGAGCAGTTATCTGCACATCTACCCATCTGCATCCCAAGTTACAGCAACAGGACTACAGCCAGTAGTCATTTTTTCTCTTCAGTCAGCAAATATTTGCACGATTTAGAATACTGAGAGCAGTTTTGGGCTCAGAAAATAAAAATGTTGATCAAATAAAGGAGATACAGTATGGGAACCACCAATATAGTCAGAAGCTGGAGCACTCACTCTTTAAGGAGATCCTGGGCAAATAAGGTTTGTCCAGTTTGGGGAAGAGACAGCTTTGAGGCGACTCAATACTAACTCCAGCTCCATCACTTAAGAGCTGCTTTTTGAGGTGATCAAGCCAGACTCTCCTCAGTGGTGCATGGTGGGAGGCTGACAGTCAAAGGCATAAGTTGACACACAAGAGGTTCAGTCAAGCAGAGATTGTGCAAGCATAATCTTTGAGAATTTGAGGTTTGTAAGACTAGCTAAAGCAATGAGCAGACCAGCCTAACCTCATAGTTGACCTTGCTTTGAGTAGGAGATGGGACTAGACCCTTCTGAGATGCCTTTCTATCTGCTTTATCCTGTGTATCTACCATACTGTGTTGTGACTCAGATTTATTTTTTTCACACCTTCATCTTAATACCTTTTATCTGTACAAAAATTGAATAATTACACATTCGTCTGATAATTACACTGTCGTCTGATCTATAATGGTTACGGTTACATTGCTCATGGAGGGTTTCTTCATCAGACCAAATTTGGTTTCTGAAAGAAAGTATCAGTTGTTAAAGCTGTAAGAAGCTATATTCTGTTTAACATTCAGATTTAATTCCAGGTTTGACCAACTTTTCTATTACCAAACATAACTGAATTCCTGGTTTATATGTCAGAATTTGCATACAAAACTCAAACATCATCACAGATGGTGAGTATGTTATTGTGACCATTTGTAATGTGATAGTTTGTGGGTCACTCCACAATAAATGGGCATCTGGAATGGCCATTAAGGTTTGTCAAAATTATTACACATCTTCAGATGATGGTGAGAATGGGTGGGTTAAACTTAACCTCAGTAATAAGATCCATCCATAATTGGCAGAGACTGTAACAATGCCCCAGCTGTGCCCAACCAAGAGTAAGAAATATCCATGATGCCAATAGAAATGCTTGCTGAGGATCTTCTCTGAGAGGAGGAAGTCCTGAATTACGCAGGACGTGAAGGAAACTGAGTAGCCTTTGCAAAATAAAGAAAGTCTTTCCATAAGTAAAAACTGGCTAAGATACATGACAGAGAAAATAGGAATATATAGTTTAAACAAGGAGAGAAGGAATTTGTGTTCAAAAGGGTCAGTATAGGGACTATGTTGTGTTCAGATTTGGCATAAAGGAGTGGGTAAACCTTCAAGTGACTCGTGGTTTGCTGATGCCTCCTGTCTCACAGGAAACCGGTGGCAGTAGCCCTGCTCCCCCTTCTAGCCACTGACAGAAGATAGAATTCTGGCACTAGTTCTGTGATCTTATCCAGTAAGACTCTTAGGATAGATCATGAAAATTACAAACTGTAGGAGACAAAAACAACCTTAAACTATTGCAGACCCAGACCAGAAGAGCAATAACATGGAAGAGACTGTCAGGTATGGTCACTTCTGCACATTAATATTTTAATGCATATATTTTTTCAGTATTGGCAACCTTTCTACTTCAGGTATGCAAATTGACTTCTGCTGGTAGTAAGCAGTACAAAATGGTATAATCCAAGAACATAGAAACCTTTATGAAAAACTTATTATCAAAAAAAA
>VZRZ01006831.1:276468-290289 GCA_013398175.1 Climacteris rufus | reverse complement strand
AAAAATTAAGTCCTCAAAGAACCAGCAATCTATAAGTCAAACCCCATCAAGCTAATAGACAGAGACTGCAGAAGATAACTGCTTTCTGTGAAGACTAGAGAGAGGTGTCTCCATTGTCTGCAATGCTTGGGACAGAAAAGAGGGTAAAAAGGTAAGGAAGGTAGCAGTGGCAAAGAAGGTTGCAAGTAGCATGCTAAGGAGTGAGTTTCATCAAATTGCTGTTGAGACACAAGAAAAGAATTTCTGTCAGTGTTCTTATGCCATTTCCTTGTATGTCTTAAATGATGCCATCCAAACCTCCCTTAGAGAAACATTGTGTTCTACAGCACTGGGTTTTATTGTTTACCAACAAAGTGAGGTCAGCAAGAAGGTGCAAATATTTTCAGAGTCTGAACACAGCTAAGACAGGAGTGCAAACCTGACCCCAGAGATTTCATCAGCAATTAACTTTTTTTCTTTTGTCTCAGCAGCCACTCTAGCTTGATTATTCCTTTTTTACAAATGTCAAAAAAAAGGTCACCAGCTTATTACATGCTATTAATGTTAAATAACAATGATGAGAAAAGCCACACTTCATTTGTTCATGATATCTTTTGTACACCTTTCACAATACTGGGAAACTGATGGGCTTAATCTTTGATATTGCATATTTACAAGCCTTGGAGATCAAACTCAAATGGTATTTCAACTGTACTTTACCTAGAGCAAGAAATGTCTAGGCAGATAGCCCAGAGCATATTTAGAGCTGCCCTCCAGTCAGTGAGACACATGAAGTGAGTATACAATGTCAAAGTATTGTAAAAATAAATCAGCTAGCATATAATTGGCCTGGACCATAGGTCTACAAGGCTAAGACACTAGAGCCATTGGTAAATTACACAGACACTTTTACTTGATTTCCTGTTTTTTCAGCTCTGAAGTGATAATTCCTGTGAAGATGGTAAAAACTGTTGAGGAGATTTTATTTAATACAGATGGACATGGTAATGCAGAGTGATCTACCCATCCCTCCAATTAGCCTACTAGGTGCAGCTTGATATAAAGCAGAGACTGGAGCCCTGAGGACATGAAGCAAGACAGGGAGAGCAACATAGCTCAGCATGTTTTCAGGAAATCCAATTATTTGTCTGAAGCTTTGAATTCAAAAGTGGATTCAGAAAGTCCTAAAGCAATTATGATTTGCACTGAAAGAGACTGGCTAAAGCCAGCAGCTAAACGTTTGTATTGTTTTTGGCTTGTGTGCTCCATTTATACAGTAAGGCCCTTTAGCACAATCATTTCAGCATGTAACTGAAATGAGTTTAGTTTTCAATAGGATTCTTCTTTCAAATAAGTTGATAAGAAACACACCACTGTTTACTTATTTTTAGTGCAGACAGGAGGGCTCAGAAACAGTTCTAGACTTCAAAAATTATTTGAAAACTTTTATGAGCTTTAAAGACAGTGTTGTGTTAGGTATCTTGCACAAGATGATAATGCTAAAACATTTGCCGGGGTGCATACCCCTCAGTTAGTCTATTGACTCTTCATATGTTAGCATGGTGTGCTATGCTATCATCATGTGAGGCAGGAAACATACCAAGAAGATATGTAAATCCTTTGTGCTTTATATGTTTCCTAGTTACTTTGGTTAAAAAAAACCTATGTAATGGAAAAACTATGCTAAAAAAACTATATAATGGTATGCTATGCATATTTTTATGCTTTTACCACCACCAAGTGCTCTGTATTTCTGAAAATGTACTTACTAATTTAGATACCTAAATATCCATGCTTATCCATGTTATAGACATAGTCCATATATATTACAACCTGAAACCACTTTATTAATGGTATCAAGAGGAATCTGAAACCATACTAATTAAACCAAGCTATGGAAAGATTATCTTCTAGACTTTCATATATTTATCTCCTGAATAGAAAGTGACCCTGAATATATTTATGTAAAATCACTGCACTCATATTTTGTGTGCATGAATTTATGTTTTTCCTTTACATTTTGGTAATGAACACTAAGTATGTAATTTTTTTCACAAGTCACCAAATATAGCAAATGAAATGCTGTGAGGTATCTGTAACACTAGGAACTTTATTTTTTATATGTAGGTATTTTATGCATATATTCTTTAAAAGTCAGTTTTAGGCTAATTTTTTCAATTTCAGACACTTTAGAGATTATAGAAGAGAAAAATGTGCATTGTTAGTCATATTCTTCTAATTTTAAATTATTTGTGTGGCTCTTCTTGAAGATAAAAAAGCTCACTCCTGAGCTGTAGCTGCTAGATATCTTTTTTTAAATAGCAGTAAAAATATCTCATAGGCAAAGTTGGCCCAAAAATGGGATTCCAAGTTCACTGGAAGTTTCTTTTTAATTTAGTTTTGATCTGACCTGTGGTGGCTGTTTTCAGTGTCCATAGCCTAGGCAGACTCTGCAGGAATCCAGGCAGGGTTCTCTTTGAACTCTGTCTTGAGTTTGCTAAAACCTCATTGAACCCAAGATGTTTTAAATGAAAGACTTCAGACTGTATGAAGTAGCATTTTTTGACAAAACTTTGTTTCCTTTGATAATTTCTGAACACTTCTATTTACAACATGCTTTGATTGAAGACAGACTGCTATGATGAAATGACAGACGTTTCATAATTATTCCCTTCCAAAGTCTTTTGGATGCAAGCCTCGTCATAATTCACAAATGGGTCAGTCTACTTCTCGTTGTGTTTTTTCTCACTTAATAAGAACCTATGTCTACTTGAGCAATTAGCTCAACATATTTTAATAGACTTCTAAAACAAAGTCACAAGGATAAGCTTGTGACTAATTTTCTAGATTAGTTATCAGAAAAACTGAATTCTGGTCAGTCTTGCTGCAAATACTGTGTCATGGAATTTGACCTGCCAGAAAAAACCTCTAAGAATGTCTACATAAGCTTTTGTGATTCATCCTAAGGCTGCTTTCTGTGTTAGATCTCCAGTCTCAAACAATAATCATCCTTTTCTACCATTCCAACAATTTCCTTGTCTTTTCTGATTATTACTTAGGCCTGTTGTTCGTTGATATGAAGTTTGGTTTTTGTCAACATTGAATATCTGACACTAACCACCCCAACGTGCCAGGGTAGTTACCCAGCCCCATCCCAAGTTGTTTTGACTGTTACTGTGGAAAGAACAATGCTGTTAATCCTCTCCCTTGTATGTGAGTACCTAACAACCAATGTAACAGAAACTGTGCTGGAAAGTGCTCCAGGCACACCACCCCTCTGATTTAGCATCTCTGGGCAGCTGACCAGACTGGCTGAAGGATGGGATGATCCTGCTG
This sequence comes from Climacteris rufus, assembly GCA_013398175.1. Classification (NCBI taxonomy): domain Eukaryota; kingdom Metazoa; phylum Chordata; class Aves; order Passeriformes; family Climacteridae; genus Climacteris; species Climacteris rufus. The sequence continues at coordinate 286,974 of VZRZ01006831.1, read as the reverse complement.
TTAGTTAATTGTGCATATGTAAGAGTTAGAATCAGACTGTCAAGCTGCATAGCTGCAATTAAGAAGCCAGTCTCCATATTCAGCAGTTCTCTGGGGTTTCTGAATTACTAAACACTCCTGCTAGTTAGTTTGCTTTCTGAAGTGCTTGCAGGAGGCAAATATATATGTCAGGAACTACTCATATAGATGCACACAAGCATAAGTGTAAATATTTGTACTTAAAGGACGCATAAAGATTTTGTGACTTTTAAAGCGTATAGTGAAACAATAATTCCAGTAGATGTAGGCTACTTTGCACAATAATGCTTCTCCAATTATTTAAATTTTTGAGAAATTCTTCACCTGCTCCTCATTCTCATTATGAGCTGTGCCAGTCAGTTCTTACAGTAAAAAAAAAAAAAAAAAAGGTTTGGTTCTTATGGATAAACCTGGTATCACAAGCATGGTCAATTTTTTTTCTGTATCATCATCCTCAGTTAAACAAAAACCCAACACATTTTTAAGGAAAGAGTAAGGAAAGAACCAGAGATTACAAAAATAGTAATAAACAAATGGATAATAACTGTATAGTGTACACAATACAAATGCATGTTAGGTTAGCTTGTACCAAAACGTGGATTTTGTTCATAGAATATAATGCATCTTCTTATGCGTCTGTTGTTTTAAATTTGAAATATATTCATACACACACAAACATACATGTATACAAACAAGATTTTTTAAAGTAATTTCAAACTGTCAAAATATTAAAAAAATCACTACAGATATCTATACAGCTCCATAGGTGCTTTAAAAATAAAATGTTCCTAGACCTTTTGAAAAGTAAAATACTGATAGTCAGACTGTGATGTTGGAGAAGCAGAAGAGTTACGGGGTAGAAATTTCTCTTCCCCAGTTGGGACCAGGAGTAAAACTTGTTTGGAGAAGCTTTAATCAAATATCCCTATTTTGATTGCATTTTTTTTATAAAGTCTCACCTTAATTGTATTCAAGATTATAAAATTGCTGGTCTCTCTTTCTGAAAAGAAGAATCAAACAGTGAGTATGGTGCAGAAATCTGTACCTTTTGCTTCCCTGGTGGAACTTAAGTCAGAGCTCTCCTATGAAGTCCTAAGTGACTTGGTTTGGGCTAAGTGCCTCTCTGTGTACATTACACTACATTAGATTTGTTCTTTGAAGGCATTTGAAGTGGATTTCTATTTGGAAAATAAGACAAAGGAGCATGACTAGGGTTTTCTCCATTAATAGTCTTAATGAGCTGCATGTTTCTTTCATTATGTAACCGAAAAGTTTTGTTTGTATTTTCTTCTTTTTTTTTCATATACCTTTTTAAGACAGGCCTGGTCTTTACCATAAGAAAGGTTTTAGGGTTTATGGCACAGTGGTGCTTTGGCAACATCAGTCTGTGGTGGATAGCAACTTTTGGCTATGATTATTAAGTAATAAAAGAATTTGCAGAGACCTAAAAGTCCTTTAGAATTTCAAGCATGAGAATAAACTTTATCTGGAATATACTTTATTGCTCCTTTTTAAAAAAATCTGAATATGAAGTGCACGCTTTGGGTAACAGTAATGCAAAATTATTTATGAATTGTTGTGAATAAGCTTCTTGTGAAAGTTTTATCCAGTTAGGAGGATGTTGGATTGACTTCTTTGTGGCCGTATGGAAAAAACTGAACAAGTGTATATTCACATGTATGCCTAACTGCACTGTTTACATAAAAACATAAACCTTTACAAATAATGGTTTAATATTTTTCTCAAGTGTAGGTGTAAAATTGATGCTGATGGCGCAGAAAGAAGAGCCAGAGACAGCTGTGTTCAGGTTCAAAGGAAAGGAAGGAAGGGGTACAAGACCCACCTTCTTTATTTTATATACCCTTTTGGAAATCACTATTCATTGGAGGAAATCAGTTCTTCCTCCTTCAACTACAGTGGTCAAAGGAAATGTCCACCAAGGGTCTGTGTCCATGAGAAAGGAATGTATATGATAAGATAGAGTTAGAATAACATGGCTATGTTTACAGAAATATAACCTTGAAAACTAGCTACCAGGGGATAACAATTTTCGGCAGCAAAGAGCAAGGCAACATAAAATACTGGTAAACTCTACATTTAATGCACTTACAACATCTGCACATATAGAAATGGCAGCATGATAGCAGATTTTCACTCTTTTGAACATTTAAAGGGCAAACCACAGAAGAGCTCTCATGGCTTTGTATTGCTGAGGAGGGCTGCTGAGGAGGGGACAAGCCAACATCTTATGGAGAAGCTTGTGTGCGTGCCCGTGCCCTGTGATTGATTCCTTTCAATTTCCCTTCTTCGATCCCTGCCATTGTTCACTGCTCCCCTTAGCTCAACCCCCACCTCCTATCGTCTTGAAATTCACCTGGAGTTTTAATTTTCCTGTGTCACAGAATCACAGAACCACAGAATAAGCTGAGTTGGAAGGGACCCACAAGGATCATCAAGTCCAACTCCTGGCCCTGCACAGGGCCGTTCCCAAGAGTCACATCATGTGCCCAAGTGTATTGTCCAGACTCTTCTTGAACTCTGTCAGGCTTGGTGCTGTGACCACTTCTCCAGGGAGGCTGTTCCACTTACATCTGCATGTATAAAATTTTCAAAGTTGTTTGTTCTTTCTTTTTTCTTGGGCTCTCTCTCTGTCAGTGTAATTATTATTGTTGAATAAGATTACACTAGGAAAATACCCCAAGAATGCAGTTTGTGCATAAAAAAGACTGTTTCATTAAAAGGCTATTACATTTCTCCCAGCCTCTTGCTTTTGAAATTAGTTTAGTCCACTGAATGTGGCTGTTTTAAGTTATTCCAAGCTTCACCATGTTATGAATTGCTCTGAGAGGCACGTTGAGCTAGAATGATAAGGATTCTATGTTTTGTGACAACAGGGATACCAAAGACTTGTGAAATTCAACTTCCTGAGTTCCTGATCTGGTGAAAGATGGAGAAATAGGTGCCCAAGAACAAGACCCCAGGTTCTAAAATTTTGTCTGGAGCTGCTAAAACTACTTACAGATAACATGGCAAGAGAGATTTTGTAGCACCTGGCCAAGTTATGGCTGAACACATTTCGAAAGAGGAATACAAGATATTCTTTGGGAACAAGATCAGTCTCAGGGCCTGAGTACATCTGTAATGAGTTCTTATAAGTTTTAATCTGCTTTACTTGTGGGTTCAGGAAACTATTTCTCTCCTTAACAGAATTTGGTTCCTGAGCAGTGAAGTTATTTACAGAAATTTCTGTCCACCTTCCTCTACATCACAAGTTGGTGGTATTAGATACTCATCAAGGAACCTGTAATGCAGGACATCAAACTAAAATAACTGAAGGATAACCCATCTTTCTCTGCGGTTTGATAAATCAGAAGTCACTGCCCAGAATCTTCTTATACACTTGGCAAATGAAAGACTTCATTCACACAGGGTTTTACAGGTGTAGAAGCAGCAGTCACCTCCTCCCATGCAATAGGACAAAACAGCCAGCTCATTGATATGCTTTGACTGCCAGTCTCTGTCCAAGCATTTTTCAGCTTACAATACAGATTTCTCAAGTGAAGGCCATCATTACTCACTTATAGGTTTTGCTGGGTTAAGTGTTCTGTCACTGTGTTAGTGAAAGCTATGTTTGCATAGACAAATGAGTATTAGTGGAGCTGGAGGGGAAAAATTTAATAACTGTAACCTACTGGACACAACTCTTATAGAAAAAGAAGACATCTGAATTTGCATTTCTGATCCAATAATTCTCGAATTACAGTGTACCCTGGAGCTTGAAGTTACCCAGCCCCAGGGACAGCTAAATTAAACTCAGGCTCCTAAGTCCTGAAGATCTCCTACACTGCCTCCTGGACAAAGAACGGTGGACTTGTTGTGTCAGTCCTTAGAGTTGTGCTGCCTGCCCTTTTTTTTGTGGCAGACTACACAACGAGGAGAAAAAATCTGGTTAGGATGCAGCTTTCCTTCTTTTATGGGAACTGCCCCTAAACCAGCAAGTACTGAAAATGGATAAGCTTAATTAAAGACATTGCCAAATATCATAATATATTGAATCAGAATGCATAGAACACTGTTTAATCTTAATTCGCTCTTGGTTTGTGTTCCTCTATTTTCTTTTTGTTTTCCCCAAAGGAAGATGCATTTTCATGTGATGATTTGTCTTTCAAAACATGCTGTTTCTTCACCAAATAGAGGCTTCATACAGAATGTAACATTTCTTTGGTTTTTTTTTTAATTTCAATTAATTGTATTCAAAATTTAATTTTTTAAAAAAATTTAAATTAATTTTGGTTCATGTGGTTATATATGTTAAAATATATTTTGATTCTTAGTTTTTACTAATGTACTAGGGATGGAGAATGGCCCATTTTTTAGGGGGTTTGTTTCTTCTTCTCCCTCTTCCCTAGTATTTATACTAAGAAACTTTTAAATGAAAGTCATCACTGAATTTAAAATGTTCAAATACAGAATTACTGCATTGTTTTGCTAGCTAGGCTTCACTCTATTGTATGTAATGGGAAGGAAAAAAAAGACAAACAGTTCTTTTATTAAAAGAATGTTTATTAAAACATTGGTGTATTTTATAAATGGAATTATTTACTGCCATTTGCAAAGAGTTTCTTTACATGTTTCTGGTTTCAAATGATAAAATTCCAAAAACTAATCAAGTCTGGATTTTGAAATTTGGATTCCCAAGTGCCTTAAGGGAATTTCAGAAGCAGTTATCCTCCTTTTCTCTTTCATGGTGTAAATGGGTACTGGCGGTCAACCTCTTTAAGAACTTCTGAAACCCTGCCTCATTCTCCACCTTCAGAAAATGCAAACAAACTACTGTAGTTACAGTAGAGAGAGATGATCATCTCTTCTAACACAGCTACAGTGGCAACATGCCCCAGGAATTCTGGCTTGGTCTGTGATTCTCTGAGCACCTTCCCTGAAGAGATATGGTCAGGTGTTCATTGTTCATCACTACTGCAAAGCAATGTAACAACTGCCTGACAAGAAACCTCACTGTAAAGGGTGATGGTGCACCCAAATCCTAAGTCTTCTAATATTTTTGAATGTTTTCAAGGGAATGTGATGATTGGTGTGGAAAAGTGCTCTTTGCTGTAGCATGGTGTGGTATATGAACATGCATTATTATTTATCTCGGAATCCTTAAAGCAGTTCCAATAAGAAAGGAACTCAGCAGTTTTGCCTGTCCTAGACCCTTTTTTTAGTTTATTTGTTTCAGAGTGCTAGTAGGGAGTGAAAAGGTTTTATTTATTTATTTGTTTATTATTCATCAAGACAGTGATCTCCAAACCACAAGTTCCAGGAGTGCAAAGCAAGGTGCTGAAATCAATTGCTTTGCTGTTGCTAAGTTATAACTTGATTTTCCCATTGGCAGGCTGAGGCACTCTACATATTCAACACATGCTTGCATGCCTGCTTTGTTGAGTTCATCAGAGATGCCTAACTTCTCCGTCACATAGCAGAGAAGACCTGAGAAACCCAAGCTACTTTCCATGTTGCAGCTTTGTAAGATTAAGGGGAAAACAGGCCATGCTCTTCTAAGTATGCCAGAGCTCTGTATGTCAAAGGATGGTTGGTGTGACATCCACATACACCTGACAGGCCACACAGGCCTTCTCCACAGCAATAATCTGCACAGAAAGTTAATAAGAAGAGATCCTCACTCCCAAAAAATACCCGGCTTTAATAATTTAAATAGCTGATTGTATAAAATATCATTCTTCAAGTTGTGGCTTTTATTGCTGAGAAATTTTACTTAAAAGTTCACTGAAATAAGTTAAATGTAAAAAGTATTAAATTGTTTATTTAACTGTGAAGCTCAGTTGTTTCAACATGTGGCTCCATCATCAGAGTACTATTGCATTGTTATGTCCAGGTATTTATTTGCTTATCCACATCTGATACTGAGATGCTTGGTAACATACAACGATGTCTGGTTTTGTTTCATGGTTTGAATGAATTTATAACGGAGAATTATTCAGCCCTACAACATCTGAATTGAGTTTATTACATTAACAGATAAAAACAGTGCAATTTGATCTGGTGAATGTGAAGGATGTCTTGTGTTTGTGATCAGTGGTTTACATCATCTTAGAAAAGCTGTGTTTGGGCTATGTAGTCTAATAGATCTTTCCTACAGCTACATCTTGAGATTCTAAGCGTCCCTTAATTCTGGCAGAAATTAAGCTGCTGAAGATTTATTTATATTCTGTTATAAATGACAGGAGACCTTTTATTTAAAAAGAGACCTCTTATTTAAAAAAAAAAAATGCCCTGTCCTTGGTGAGATAGTACCCAGTATAAATAAAAACTGTCCAATTTAGTCCCACATAAGGGGTGTATAATTTGAAATGTACAGTTCCTGTTATTGGACGGCTTAAGGAGGTCAGGTGCTTACTCATCACAGGGCATTACTAGCTTGCATGTTATTTATAAGAAGTATGAAGTTAAAGTGTGATTTCTGGTAGAAATACTGTCAATGGCAAAAAAAAAAAAAGCTCTAAGATGTTGACCTCACAATGTTAAATGCTAAAAGACCATCGAGACCGAACAATACAAACAGCCAAGGGTATAGCAAAGCAGACTTTTTATCTGCTTCCAACTTAATCTTATTTAATTTCACTTTTAATAAAATATGTTTCTGTTAGCCATCACTTCACCCTATTGTCTGTACAGAGTCAAATGACTGCCTTTTAGAGCTATGAATAGCCAAAGTAAAAATCTACAGTTACATTAGTTGCAGGTTATTGGTCAGTAAGTGTTCATTAAACACTAGACTTATTCTTTTCAATTTACAGTGTTATTTGTTTTCTTATTTCACTGGCTTTGATAGGTCTCTTAAGGCTTATTTTTGCAAAAGTGTCAGTGCCACTAACAGTAGAGCATAGCCAAGCTGTGCTACTTGCAGCTATAACTCTCAACTTCTACCCACTCTCTTGAAACTTATGGTGATTGACTGCTCAAAATATATGTAGATAAAATTTAATTTGAAGCTGAGAAGAATTTTGAGACCTGATTTTTTTTCTTAACCAGGTTTATTTAGGATTTTATTTTTTCCTATTTTAATGGCTCATGAAAAAGCCAAATGAAAGCATATAAGTATTTATGGTGGGGAAAATAGGTATAAGCCACAAGTGTTGAGCTTAAATGTAATATTTTAACCTTTTAACTTTTTTAAAAACCTTGGCAATCCAATTCAGTGTCTAACTGAATTCACAGTAGTTGGTTTAAAGTTTATATTCATTTACAGTGTGACAAATATGGAAGTCTAGTTTCAGTGAACACCTCCCAAGATGATTCCCAAAGACAGTGACTTTAACAAAACTGCATTACTTTTTAATTATAATTGTGGTTAAAATAAATGGAGAAAGTATGAAACAAAGAAAAAAAATCCACAAGAAAATTTAAGTTTGAGGAGATATTAAGTTACAAGGAACAAACTCATCTTCAAAACAAAAGTTTTCAGTCTGATGGTAGCCAATGGGGGAGGAAAGGTTTAAACATATTGCATTCATGTTCTGGTTGTGTGAGAAAACTTGATGAGTTTCTGAAACTAAACTTGATTATATATATATATATAGGATACTTTCTTCTGTTGCTGACAATAAATGCATCTTAGTATATTCAAACACTGACAACAGCAACAACATGATGTCTGTAGAAAAACTAAAGGTTTGTGATTTTCTACCCGGGGGGAAAAAAAAAAAAAAAAGAAAATAGAAAAAAGCCTGGGACAGAAGAATAGGTGCCAAGTAGTAAATGGAACTACGGGACACAAAAACCCAAACAAATCTGCTTGAAATTGCAAATGGATCATCAGGACTATATAACGAAAATCTGTCAAGAACTGTTAGGGTGGCTATTTTGATCTGTCACAACAAGGTGTTCATCAGTTTAAACAAATCTTTCTATATTAAATGAGTTCTGCACTCATGGCCGGAAAGATTTCTATTATATTTTATCAGAATGTATCCGGGTTTTACAGCTGAGGAAACAAAATTTTGTACTTCACTGTGCCTTTTGAAGTGGGGTCCTGGTTCATGGACTGATATTGTTTAACAAAAATAAGGAAGAAATTAAGAAAGTGGCCTTGTAGAGTCTTCAGATGTCATCCCTAGCCTGGTAATCTTACTGAAAGGGAATAAGAAGATTAGGAAACTCCATGCAGAAGATATGCTTTAAGCAAGTAAATAGGTCAGCTGATTATCTGAAATCTACTTCAATTAATAAATTTTTACATCACCCATTACATGCCTTGACTTTAGTTTCATGTAATGATTTCTTACAGATTTAATACAAATACAGGAATAGAAGGGAGTGTGCCAGATTCAGTAGGGCAGTTCATGAATATATGACATAGTTTTTGTTTGATGGGCTCTGTGCGGGATCACTTCTAGTCCAAATGTTGTTTTATAGAGGTTTTTTTTTTTTTTCCCAGATTGGCATAAGAACAATTATTTATAATAGTAATAATGTATTTCCCTTCTAGCCTCATTCTGCTCCTCCAACTCATTCCTTCCCATCAGAATGCATGATCTGTCTTTGTGGATTTAATCACAGTGCTTCTCAAGTCAGACTGAGTTGTGTCTTTTCTGCTTTTTCTTCACTGTTGCTTCTTCCAGTATCAGCTCTAATAGAACAATTAATAATAGGTTAAATTTCTTAAAGAATAAGTAGTTTGGTTCAGTGACTAAGGAAGACTTTTTTCAACTCATGAAATGTTATATTTGAAGAAGATGTCATGAATGAGGGTTTTGGCAGCTTAAACAATCATCATCAAAGTTACTTGTAAAAAGCAGGTTTTAATATGAATTTGTGAAAGCACAGCTTTACAGAGTTCAATATCAAGGTTCACTGTATTACGTCGTACATGGATGAAATATACAAAAGGAAAACTGGATTAGAATCGACTTGGAATGATTCACAAGGAAAGCAGGGATGCAAAAGTGTAAGGGTGCAAAGGACATCGGTGCAAAAAGAGAAAGGTGCAAAAAGAGAAAAATGCAAAAGGGTATGGCAGCACTTAACCATTTATTAGCTTAATATTTGTAAAGTGATTCATTAGCATTAACTACAATTACAACAATTGCTTAATTACAGATTCAAGACAATAAAATTTATGCCGTAATCTATTCACACACATGAAAGCAAAGTAGTGTATACATTTATGTCCACGTGTATACCTATCAAAAATTCTCAGGTTCAGTGAAATGGTCAAATTCCTTTGTGTTTCTCAACAGGAATGGGTTGCACCTCGATGAGTGTGTGTGGACAGGGAGTATCAGATTAGTTCTCACCCTCTCTAATGGTGTTTAGACTACTGGAAACTTGGAGTGCAGGACAATGTACCACCACAGAAGTTTAATGTCAAATCCATCAATTGATAAAGCTATCTGATAAAATTCTGGCTTTTGCCATGCCCACACGGCTATGTTGTAGGATCATATCCTGGGAAAGGTCCTGAGGAAGTTTGTTCTTCCAGGAGCTGTCCACAGTCTGTGGCTGAACTTACTGCCAGAAGGATGTGATTAGACAATGGTTGTTTGTAATTAATGCGAGCTCTCCCCAGATCACTATGGTGAACTATGAACTATTGGAGTGTCATGAATGTTTCCTTGTTGAAGAATAGTCATATTCTGTGAAGATAAAGTATTCCAGTGCAAAACCGAGCAAAAGTTTTAATTGGTTTTAATTTATTTTGTAGCTGTTACAGTGAATAATGGTCCGTCGAGGTCAATCTATGACATAAGTGTGTAAGAAGGGTATCTGACACTCTTCTCAGCCATGCTGTTAGGAAGGTCTCATTCTGTTTTAAGTGCCAAGTATTTTCAGTCTGTGAAATATAATTTCATATTTTATAATATTCCTGATTCTGGTTTCAACAATTTTAATAATTCTTTAATTCTTTCAACGGTGTAATTCAATCTGTCATCAAAATTGTATTTATCAAATATTTCCAAGCTGTCAAATGGTCTTTGTGCCCATGCTGACTAACAGCTGATGGTTCAAGCTGCTATTGAAGATGGTTCATTCTGAGGCACACTTCCATCATAGAGCACAAAAATGTGCCAGTAGATTACTTAAGCACAAAACTGAATGCTCTCAAAAAAGGGCAAAAATAAGATGCAAAGTCTTAATTTAGACATAATTTAAATCTTTTTACATGGCAAAGTGTCTGACCTACAATACTACTAACTCATTAAATTAGTCAGAAATGTGTTCTTAGCATCATTCATTTCTTCTGGTAGGAAAATAGAACATGTGACATTATAAAAAAATTAAATAACAGGGAAATAAAGCACTACTCAGAAGGAAATTATATAAACCTTTATTTTGCTATGACAAAATGTGAAGGGAAGAGAAAACAGGCTTTAAAGGCACATTATAAATCCCTTAGAAATGGCAGAACTATGATTTGACCTCCTATCTTCCCTTCCCTTCCCTTCCCTTCCCTTCCCTTCCCTTCCCTTC
>VZRZ01006831.1:254869-276026 GCA_013398175.1 Climacteris rufus | reverse complement strand
ATGGCTTGTAGCCTTTCCAGAAAGCCAGATTTTTAAAAGCCAGAATAGGACCAAAATATTTGCTGTAAATTTCCCTTTAGCATCCAGGCAATTAGCTCATTTTTCTTTTATCTTCCATAAGCTCAGTACTCTTTGATGTTTTCAAAACTGTCAGGGAAATGGCCTTTGATGTCCTCAAATCAAAACTAGATATCCATCTGGAAGATACGCTTTAGTCAAGTACACATTATTCAGCTCAGTGCAAGGATAACCAGGTGAAATTCTACAGCCCAAGTTTCAAAGGTAGTCAACCAGATTAGCTAATGGTTTTTTTGCCATTACATTTTATGAAGCTATAAAAAATGAAGCACTATGCATCTTTATACAGACCCTCAGAAGGGGACCATAAAAAGAAGTACAAGAGAAAGCAGACATTGTTACAGGATGATGAATTTTAGATCATGATAGCATGTAGAACAGAGGGGAAAAATCAGAAAAATCAGAGATGGACGAGTTTTTATGCAAAAAATATCCTCCACAGAGAGAGCTGTAAAGCTCCCATTATGCAATTACTCTTACTGAGTGTAGCAAGATAACGCAGAATATAAAATGCCCAAAAGAAACATAGCCAGCCAACAATCTATATCTGACCATGGCAGAGTAAAGTCTTCCTTTTCTGCTGCCTAATACTTGTCTGGGCAAGTTACTAAGTTCCATCTCGTTCTTGTGAGACGTCTTCAGTAGTACTTTGCAAATCTGAAAGTATGAGTATAAAGCATCAGGTAACAGTAGATCTATCTCTTTGACTGGATAATGAGTTTGAAATTTGTTTTCAGAGCTCCTTTTTATACAATCTGTGCAATGTCAGTAGTCCCATTTTCAGAGGCAAAAGACCTTCAACATGTAAAGACTCACAATTTATACACCATTTACACTCCCAAGAGTCAACATTAGCCTGCTCTGGTACATCACATCACAAACATTCACAGTAAATATTTTTCCATTTTTGCTCCTAAATATTTCGAAAATAATTTCTCTTCTATGCTTTTTTTTCTTTTAATATGCTTTTTTTCAAAAGATATATGAGTTTTATTTAAATGGATTCATGTAATCTTGTGATTTACATTGCTTAGTGAGACTTTAGCCATTCCTTGACAAAGGTGCCTGTTCTTGGAACATGTTGATATTTAATCCTATCTTCTACTGTTTTCCTTCCCTTTTCTTGTTGTCATTAAATTGCTTTGTCAGAATTTATTGGTTTTGTAGCTCTGTTTCTCTCTGACTTCTCTCCCTACTCTAGAGCATATTCTGTGTAAATGTGCAAACGTATGTTTCTGTGCACTGCTTTTCTGAGAAAAAGAGACTGCTTACACTGGTTTATCTAAACTACAGTAAGTTTCCTAAAGGCTGAGTTAAAGACACATGGTTCATAAACAAAGGATCTAGTGACTGTACTAACTCAATTCCTCTTTACACTTGCTTATTGTTCTCATTGTCCTTTTGACACAAGTAAAAAGACTGGAGTTATATTAAACAGCTTCTTTTTCCTCCTGGATTCTTCCTAGCCAGAACCTTATCTAAGAATGGGTTACACATACTTGATGAAAAGTTTAATGTGCAAACTGATCCTCTCTTCTCCTTATACTGACAACTCATTAATTTCCCACTCAGATGCCTAGGCCTTCAGACATTTCAAAAACCTTTCCCGAGGTCTTTCAATACATCTGGCAACTCTAGGACAGACTTACAGAAAAGAGATAAAAGAAATTTCTAAATGTGTTTCCATTGGCATACACATGCCAATATTCATATCCCACCATCTAGATCATATGTAAAATCAAACCAAATGTCTGGTATAAAACATACATGTCTACAGGATTCAATTAATTTCTCATATGTATATTGATTCACCTGCCATTATTCTAGAATTAAATGACTGTAACTAAGCAGAAGTTGTCTTCACATTAGGAATAAACTCTGGATACTGCATCAACATTTCAGAGAAAAGTTAGTCAGAATATTAGCCTAAGCACAAATATTTAAAAATTTACACATAAAAACATATGTAAAACACTTGGTGAGTGCACACAAACTGCAAATGCATACAAATGGAAAAACATGCTTTTTGAATAATGTTTTTAAAAATGCTGCACACCATAGACTGAATGCCTCTTATTAAATCTTCAAATCTTAATAATACTTTTTAATGAGTTTTAAATTATTAAAATTCTTCTCTAGGAATGAAAAACAGAGGGCCCCACTCAGTATTTGTACAGGCATTTTGATCTTTTCTAGCACACCTATATGTGCAACTGTTAAGCCCTTTATAGAGACCTATAGTCTCTATATGACTTTATTCTAATTCTGAATTTTAGTCATGTAATCAGAGAAGAAGCTTATTTTTAAGGGGATTATTACCTAATACACTGAACTAAAACAATGTTCAGCAAAGTAGCTTTTATTAATGCTGAGATATGAAAAGCCCCTTTGTGAGAAGCATTCTGGCACTCACAAGCCTCTCTGAAAGAAGCTGCTGTGTACATCTCTTTTGAAAGTTTTCTCTTAATTTTTTCCCTGTTTTTCCTGAATTAAGCCACCATATCTCAGGTCATAGCAAAGGCAGCAGCAGGCCAGAGTGAAGGCTGCTCATGCTGTTGCACATTGAAGAGAGAGTGTTGACCGCTGTGAGAATCATAAACCTCTCAGTTTGATGATCAACTGAGCAGTAAATTAATTAATCATCATTTTATGCCTCATCAAGCACTTTGCTGAGGCTCTCAACAGGGGCCAGCTCAATTAGCCAATGAGAAGCAGACTGTTTTGTTTAGCTGGGTGAGTCTTCCATAAACAGAGGAAGCTTTGACAAGCTAATAAATATGTCATCTGTCTGTGTCACTAGCTGCAATGTGGCTCCACCTGTAAAGTAGTGGGATTATGCTTGGTATGTTGGATAGCAACTTGAAAGAATGGAAGTGAGTTATCCTAACTCCTTCTCAAACAAAGCACTTCTCATAGCTTATCTAGATCCTTAACCAATGAATATAGGGTTGATTTTTAGGAATCAGATACTTATTTTTGATAGCTTAATCAAATAATTATATCCTTCTACAATACATTCTTGTGTTTGGCACAGTAAAAGTAGTCAGATGCATTTATAATTTTAAAAGGCTTCTTTCCTTTTATTTCCTCCATAGATAAAAAGAAAATGTCCTCTCTTCACAATAAACACTGGTGGTAACAAGTTTCACAAGGTAAATGCTTTTGATTAAGTGGTAATAATGGTTCTGTCAAAACAGAGAGGTTTGAAAGTCCTTGTATCAAATCCTGTGGTTCCACTGAAGTTACCGGAGTCGCATCAATCCAACTGCAGCCAAAATTCAGCTCCTGTCACATTAGGCATTTCATCATTCAGAATGGAAAACAGAAATCTGAATTTAGAAGTTTCAGCCTGGAACCAAATCACTGACTGTTGCAAATTTGTGCCACTGACTTTCATGTACCTTTATAGCCATAAGGGCCTATTATGAGTTTCTAATCTGATTTTCTGCATAACACTGCCCATAACCTCTGGCTGAACAAGAGATAATCACTAACATATCCAGCATTTGCTGAAAGATTTCAGGTGGTAGAAAATCCAGTACATCCTTAGATATACAAGTTCTATAATTAATTATAATCACTGGTAAAAATATGTGCCTTACTGACCTCAAATTCAAAATATTTCGTTTTCCTAAATCTTGTTTCAGGGGAAAAGTTCCTAGGTTTCTTTTAAAATATTTTTCAAAAGAAACAATTCCCCCAAATTTTTTACACTCTCTCCTCTCTTGTGAAAATTCATGGTGCTCTTGGGAGATGGGATAGCATTTTCATTCGCTCAGCGTCCCATAGCCTTGTGCATAACACTGATGTGTTGGCAGAGCTGGACAGAAGCACCTTATCTCTCCTTGTTCCTGGCCATACACACTTAAATTCTAATGAGATACATGTCACCCTTTTACAATCTTGGGAATTTTGTTCCACTCTCCTCGTTTTGGACCGCTCAGGATGACCAGAGTGGTAAGTTGGCAACACTTTGGTGCAATGGTGTTAGAAGGGCAGAAAGTATGAATGAATGACTTGTTAGGAAAAGTGTCTACAGAGCCCTTGTCTGACTAAAGCATCTAGGCACAGTATGACTCTTGGTCCCATGTAGAAAGTGCTTTGGTTTCCCAAGCATATGGTGTAGAAGCAGCAGCAGCATTCATGAGTGGTGACTACAGGATCTCCTCAAGTGCCCACATAGGCTGGAAAGACAATTTGCTACACCTGACACTCCAGCCAGTGGGAATGGGAGCAGCTCGACTGGAAATAACAGCTTAAACATTGGAAACCAACTTATAAATCACAGCCAGCTTAAAACTTTCTCCTAGAGAAAGATCGTCATGTGAAGGAGTGCAGGTAATACTTAATGTGACTCAGCTTAGTCACTAAGAGGATCCTGTCAGTCCTGTCCTCCTATCTTAAAATTACTTGTTTTTCTGATATGCATTTAACCAAAATGTACAGGTTGCACTCTGTGTGAGTTCTTCATAGGTATAGATCCACCAGTTTTCATACCATGTACAAACTTTCTTAGAAAAGGTGTTCTATAATCCTTCCAAACCCTTGCAAAGGCTAGAGTGTAACAGAAACCTCTGCATTCCCTTGTGTATGACTGCACACGGTGACTATTGCTTTTAGTTGTTCTATTTTAAACTAGCTCAGTCTGGTTTTAATCCATTTACATTACTACAGTGATTTCACACAGGACTAACTTTTGGCTATGTGAAGTGACATGCTAGAGCCTTGCAACTGTAACAAAAAAAAATAAATCACACAAGAAAAAAGGAAAAAAACAAACAAACAGAAAATTATGAGCCTACATGAGCTCTTCACCGCAGTACAGTTTACTATAGAAATATCGTGAATCATGCCTTTTCTTAGAAAAAGGGAAAAGAAACATTAATGAAAATTTGGTACTGGTGGAAAGAAGAAAAACAGAAAGCTGCCACTTATGCAACTATGGTAAGGGTCTTCTGGAATAGTGGAAATAGCAACAGGATAAATGGAAGCATCTGAGGAACTGTGAGGGGGGAAAGAAGCACATAGTGCTTTTTCACAGAAGACCCATCAATATAACACATCTGGCCTAGAGAAGGAAGAATTGATCCTACCTTTTATCAGGATGTTGAGCCCTACATGCATCTGTACAGATACACTGACAGAGGCCCCTCTCTGCAAAATTCCAGTTCCATTGAAAGGTAAGACCGATTTTATTTGATCAGGATACCTCCAACAGATCAGACTGGTCATTGATCATCACCAGGCTTCCAGTACCTGGATATGTGTTTTCATGGTTAGTTTTGAAGGAAGTTTCTCACAGAATTCATGCATGGAAAGGAATCATTTTGTTACCATAGTATTCCATGAGAAGGAATACTTGAATTTTGTCATATTTTGTGTTATCCTTCTGTAAGAAAATGTAAGTGTACTTGCACTTTTCAAAATTTTGCTCCTGTTGCCTAGGTAAATGGGCATCAGTCTATATTTATTTATCACAAAACATTTTATAATATGTAATTATTACAAAGGATGATGAGGTGTCAAATGATGCAGCAATAAATTTCATAAATTAAAAATAGTGAGCTTGTTTTGCTAATATTAGTGAAAGTACTATTTTTTCCCTGACTGTTTAGATGAATGGCTGATATTTCTTCCAAACTCAGCAATTTTGCCTTACAAGGGTTGGTGTGAACACTGGTTTCTGCTTTAGGTCATGTGGGTTCAAAGCTCTAGAGTTTCACTTTGAGTTTGATGATTGCTTACTGAGAACCATTTGTCTTCACTCGCATAAATCAACCTACATTCAGCAATAATAGGCCATGGTTTCACCAATACTTCAAAAAGTCAATGAGCATTTAGCATGTTTTTAATGGTTATAGATTTCATAGTGAAAACTTTGCAGACTGGTACTCAAAACAATTATTTGGAAAATATCTATGTCTCTAGTTTGCACATCTCTCACACTTGTATTTCAACGTTACTTGAAAACTGCAGAGTTTTTTTTCGAGCCTGTGATTTTAAAAAGAAACCCTACCTGAAATGGGCTTCTAGTGAACTCATATGGAGAGATATTAGAGTCTGATCAGAGGCTTTCAGCAACCTCAGAGAACACTGGACTCTGGGGCATTACTTGTAATAAGTTATTACAAATCCAAGTAGAGATAAATTACATAAAGTAAGAACTTTTCCTCATTTTACCTTTACTTTCCTCTTCTAGAAATCTCTATATGCCACTAGTCTTAAACCAGGAGAAAATCTGAATGACTTCAGGTCATTTTTCCCCTTTGCTTTTGTGGATAATTTTCAGCGATAATTTTTCTTTATTCACAACATGAAATTCGTTCTGCCTTGTTCTATTATACAATAATAATTTCTAAAGATACTTTGAAGTGAACAATTCAAAATAATCATAAATCTCACTGTCATACAGACATATGTGAACTTTCTTTTGAAAATTTCATTGTTACTCATCTATTCTATCTGGGATTACCCCAACCCTATACTTTTCATCCTCTATCCCTTTTATGAAGGCCAGAAACTTTAAGTAACTTTAACTAACTCTAGTCACAACTCAATTACATTTTGACTAATTATATCACATGAATTTTATCCCTTTTGTTTTTGTCCAAAATTAATACTGGAATGTCTCAGATGAGTTTATAGGCAGTCCCTTTATGCATCCAGAGTGTAACACTGAAATGAAGAAATACATAGCACAAAGAAACTTCACTTAAGAGCATTGGGAATATGACTATGCTGGTGATTAAAGAACAAGATCTAATCTGGTTTCAGGCCTACAGCTGAAAATCATCTTTCGTAGAAGTGTGCCTGCCAAGGTTATTGTAAAATTATCCCAGGCACCAAAGTGATGAATAGTCCCAGCATTTGCTGTGATATGGATGCCATCCCTGTGGGGCTTCACCAAGCGGGATTTTTCATGTGGACAGACTCACATGGAGGACAGATGGGAAAGAAAACAAAATTAGTTGATCTGTGCTAGAGCAAAAATCCATCTTTCCTATCCTACCCAGATTGTGCATTTGATTTTTTTTTAGCAGACACAGAAATGTGTTCTTAAATTATACAACTCTTCCTCCTTTCCTTTATGGAGATGTCTGAACCTTTTAAGCTGACCTTGGGTTTTGTGCTTATTTGCATTCTTGAGCTTTCATACCAGCCTAATTTTAGACATGCTAAGCAGCAAGCCTAATATCTATCTAAGATAGCACAAGAATACTTAATAACAGTTTTAGTCCAATGTCGAAAACAGGCAGTTCTTAACAGTAAAAAATAAATTCAAATGGAAATAATAACTCTAGCTTAAATTTGTGAAAGCTCAACTAATGAGTCACTCAAAGAGCAACACCAACATTTAGCAGGCAGGCAGGCAGGCTTTCCAGGACCCAAGGATGATACCAGCAATCCCACTGACAAAAGCACTGTGACCAGTGCCATGCGGAATTGGGGCTAACACTGGTCTGGGCAGCACATCTGAGAAAAATCAACTTAGATATTTTTAAATCTTGACAGCAAAAAGAAGACTCTTTGATACTTGCATCATTATGTGCTGTCAAAAAAAAAGGAAGGATCGAGTTAAACTACACTTCTGCATCTGCAAGTGTTGCAGTTTGGTTCTGAGATAACAAGAATGTTGCAAATCTCATATAACGTATTTGCTTAAAAAGTGGGTTTTGGCTAAGTCACTATTAACCTGCTTTAAATTGTTCACATAATTTTAAATGTATTGTTATCTTCACATCATTGCATTTCGGATGTAGGAAGTATTATGCCAATAACTGTTTCACAGGGAACAGAAATACAACAAATATTTAGGGTATTTCTCCATCTACGTTTCTATCTTAATCAGATTTCCCAGGGTGAGAGGTTAAATTTAGACAGTCAGCAGGGATGTTAGGATTATTTAACTGCAATATAAGTAACACCTTAAGAACTGATTTGTCAGAATGACTTGCAGTCCAGAGTGCTTTGAGTTTTCAACTAAATTTGTTCTTGAGATAAAAGGCACTTTTTAAAGAATCACAGTTCCTGTTCTAACCATTTCCCCACCCTCGCCTCCAAGGCATTTCTAATAAGTCTGATAAAATCACAGACCAGGTGCTCCAAGACTTTCAAAATAATAAATTCCAATCTGTCACTAAAAAATAAAAGGTTAAACAAGTTTATAGAGGGAGTCTGTTCCAGGTGTTATTTTGAAAGTGTACGCCTAATTTATCATTTTTCAGTAATAGTTACAAGTGATAAAGATCATGTAAATACTCTGTATTAGAAATAAGCTTTCATTTTGTCATGCAGATAGTACTAATGACTAAATAGACTTTAATTAGGAGATCTCCACCTACTAACCTTAGGACTGAAGAGTAATGCTATAATAAATTTTTTTCTAAAATAAAATGCTCATAAATGCTGTAGGAGCAAAAATAAAATGAAAGTCATACATTGGTTATATAGCAGTTTTTATAAGAACTAGAAGCATGAAAACTTTTCACAAATCACCTACTTTGGAATGGACTCTGCATAGGTTCAGTGGGTATGTCTATCAAGTGGAACGAGGCAATGGAAACTGCTAACCTCTTCCATATGTGGCAGCCTTTAAATTATGGTACTATTTTGGATACAGTGAACAAACTGTTCTGAAACAGCAGTATGTCAGATGGGTGGCTGGGTTTACCTGTAGTTGCTATTTCATCGCTTTCTGTCAGCCTTACACAGTTCTAATTCTGCTATCTTGTCCATTATTTATTAAAGTTTATAGCTAAAAAATGACATAAGTTTTGCTCAAGAGCTCTGAAATGTTTGCTTTGGCCTACCATAAATCAAAGAAAAGGCTATAGTTCTCAACCATTTTGAACTCGGGAGGAAAATCCAGGCCCCAGTTAAACAAATTGCACAGATATGTTCTTCAGTGCCATTCAATTCAGTGTTTTTCCTTACCTGCAGAATAGGTTGCTCCATCTCTGTCAGACTCTGCAGTTTCTAAATCAAGTATGGCAGCATTTGGGGTCACATTATGCTGCAAGCAGGTACTAAAGGCTGTGGATAGGCTTCCACGTGTCTATATATATATATATTTCAGAGGTCCCATAAATGACGAGAGTCTGCCTTACTCAACAAGGAAAAAAATTCTCTCCTGTTATTTCCCTCTATGATACTCTAAATTCTCTCTCTTTTTACCATGGCTTTTAAAATTGTTTTTAATTAATTGTTCTTTCTTTTTAATCCCTTCCCTCTCTGATCTCATGCAAATACAGTGGCAGAAGTTAACTGCCCTGAAAGTTCCCTTTTGAACTAATTTTCAGGAAAGTCATAAACAAATCTCACCGCAAGCTCAGCTTGTAGAGATTACAGGTGATCTTACAAACTCTTAAGGTACAATTAACATATCAACTCATGGTAATTTCCTGTATAAAATTTGAAAAGGATAAAACTGCAGATTGAACAGAACTGAAAACAGTTTCCTCATACATGGTTAAAGACTGTTCTTTCAAAAGAAAATAAGTTCTTTCCCACAAAATCTTCTGTTACATTTTGAAACTCTAGGGAAAGTTTATACTAACTTCCCGCAAGAAGCAAAAGAGAAACTGAATGACTATAGGTATAATACATAGGTGTATTGAGGTCTCTCAGCGTGGAAGTAAACTTCTACTGCTAACACAGAACTAAGATGAAGTTTCCATTGCTTACTCACAAGACTACAGTGCAAGTTTCATAATGCACGAAACAGTGAAGCTTTGCAGTGTTGTGGAGGATTCTGTGTTTTACTCTATTGCAGCAACTGCTCTTAAATGTGGAGTCTTTTAGCAAGGCAAACAGATTAAATTAATAGTTTTCATTTTTAGAACAATAGATTGTTCTCCAAGTAAGTTGGGGTACTTCTTATTAAACAGTAACCAACTGAGTTATTTTGTATGAATTAAAGTGAGATAAATGAACAGGTAATCTCTTGAAACTAAAAAAAAAAATCTTCAATTTATTATGTGAAAAAATTGCTTAGAAAATTACTACTAATTAATATTTTTAGTTGCCACTTAGATGTCATATCTAACTGTGGTCTACTACATACTTCTACACAGTGTATAACATGCTTTATGTTGTTGCAAAATGTCTTTTAGCCCTTCAAGGTAGATTAGATTTGAGTGTTCTGTATTTGTACTGCATTTTTTTCCTTTTACACAAGCATTTAAACATTTTTTTTTTGAAGATGAAAAATATTTGTGTACCTTCAATTTTGTTTTATCATAAGGCATTAATCCTGATAGATAATGAAAAGAATTGATAATTAAGAGTTTCCCAAAACATTTATTTTACAGCTAGAGACATCTGGGAGGAAATGATGGTACTGAGCTTCAGCACCAGAGAGCAGCACCATCTAAGAATTGTGATTCAAACTTCCTCCCTTGAACCTCAGTCCTGTTCTGGGTGAAATAGATGTACCCTCACTTCTCTGGGGGCATAGAGTACGTAATTCTCCTTTTGGATAACTTTCCCAGCTGACACAGAGAGGGACCCCTAGCTATGCTCATCTTCTTTTACCACTTTGATATGCACCTAACACAACCAATGGTGAAACAGCACCAGTAAGTAGACCAAGTTTTCACACCAGAGCACATGGCTAGTCTAGATATAACATGATCAGGAAAAGAATTGTCAACCATAAGAGCAGCTTTGTACCCCAAACCCATGGATTTAGGTTAGCAATATTTAGCCCTATTTTTTTTTGTTTGTTTTAATTTATAAATAACAATAATGTCAGAATAACTAGTAGACATTACTGTTCTCCTTGGGAACAGTTCAGCAATGCCCTCTGGCAGTTTTTCAGCTGAGCATGGGAGCGCAAAAGAAAGTCTAAAAAAGCATGCAATTACCCCCAGGAAATAATTACAATGCAAAAAGCACTGGATGGTACAAGTGACATTCCAGTAAACGAGGTGAACTTGTATCATCACCCTGCTTTGCCTCAGGGATATTCCTGCCAAAGGAATATCATCCAGTTCCAAGAACATCCAAGGACAGAGGTGGGGCTGCACATCAGCCTTTCCAGGTCCAAGTCTCAGGGAGCCAGAAATTGTGGGCAGAGAAAACTCCTGCTAAGCCAAGCATTGACATTGCAATTCCCAAAGGCTGGAACAGCGAAGCTTGCTGGAGGTGATTATTAACCACCAAACCACACCTAGAGCAGCCTTGCTTATATATGATACTGACTTATTTTAAATGTAATGATTAAGAGAAATATGGGAAACAAAGTATTTTCATGTCTACTTCTGTTCACACTCACGGGAGCAGGATCATGCTGTTCTCTCTTCTTGAACTCTGTTAAACTTCAAAGTTTGACCAAATGCTGGGTTTCTTTCAATTTTAACCTCCTTTCAGTCTCTGCTGAGGGAGCCTCTCTTTGTCTGCAACAGTTAGAAGCCATACCCAAACCACACTGTAGAGACAATGGTTGGAAGAGCAGATAATTAAGCTGAATGTGGCTGGGTTTTATTCAGCAACTATCCCACTCACTACAACCTTTTAATCCAACTCAGCTAGCCTCACATGTGTACACACAAAACCTGTATTTAACCAGGCAGGTTTTCTTACTTAGCTACTGTTTCCAGAGGCTCACAGAACAGCAGCAGCTGGTACATGGTACTATTGTCCTCTTTCCTTGCTTTCAAAGTATCTTGTTGCAAATGTATAATTGACCACTTCAGAACCGGAATCAACTCTTCCACATTTTCTAGATGCCTTCTGGGGGTATACAAGATAATGTTGATAGGACAAGAAATGAATGCACTTACATGCCTCTGTTCTGTCTCTGGATTGCCACTATCATAAAAATGGAATTTAACTTGAAAATCTGTGCTGTCTGAATACACTTTTGGCACCCTTAGGTGCCATCTGTACTATGCAGTGTTGTAATGCTGGGTTTTAAACACTAGGTCAAAGCAAACCCCTCTTCTGAGCTTTCCAATGTATACCATCCATAATGCTCAGAGACGGGACTGACAAAACAGCCAGATTGTCTGCTTTCCAAATAAAATAAGTAAATATCCAAAAAGTCTTAAGTGGAAGCTGCCTCAAGCACTTTTACCTCACATAGCCGGCACTTTTGGAAAGGTCCTGTTGACCTTGGCAGCATATTCAAACATGGCTGAACAGTTCTTGAGCAATTTTTCCAATGAATTAGGCACAAACAGGCATGTATCATTGGGCACACATGCAGTCTTTTCTGTCTCCTCTTTCTCCTTAAAAATTAATAATTTCTCAAAACTGCCATGCAAAGAAAGTCACAACAAGCAGTATGTTCTAGAGTATTACTGGCTCATGTTTGGCATGTGAAATTATTTGGCTAGATGCTTTGCAAACACTGCAGAGTTGGGTTCTGACCAGAGACCAGTTCGTCAGATGCATTTATCTTTTCTGACATTCATCTTAATCCCAGAATTATCATAACCTGCATGTGTGAACTCACTGTGCATACTTGCATTACCAAAGAGGGAAAACATATGAATTTGGAAGCACTGACATAGTGTATTAAACCCAGTCAATGAGTTTTAACCAGTGTAAAATCTACACCAGTTAAAGTAGAGAATAGTGATAAACATATTACATGCTGTGCATGAAGTCTATCTATTCACTAGTTAAAAAGCATATTAGGAAAGTGTACAAAAACCATCACACTTCTAGAACTTTAATCTCACAGAAATCTTCAGCTCTTCCTTTATTGCCAGGGGATTCTGGAGATTTTCCTTTTTTCCTGACAATTGGTTATCAGATGTTATTAGTCCAGTGCTATCCTTGCTTTGACTTGTGCAGGGAATCAGCGTTATATTGATGTTGCTACACTGACAAGTATCCCGTATTTGGCTGCCTTTCTCCATTTCTTTACCTGTCCCATCAAATGCCATTCTTCATTTGCCTCCATTCTGTCCACAAATTATTCTTTTCTGTGCCCATTCCCTAACTCACAAGATAGTCTTCCTTCTTCCATGAACTTCATAACTCCACTACCTTTCTCTCCTCCTCTCCTACTTCTTCCTTTCCCCCATAGGTTATATTAAAAAAAAAAATAATGAAAACTTGGGAAGAAAGAAGTAGAGAATAAAACCTATTGTGTTATAAGGCAGCATCTCAACTAGAAAAAAATTATGACTCAACTTTCAGCACGCACCTTTTTTGCACAGTGCTCTGACTGGCATTAAGCATAACCATTTGTTGCCACGAAAATCTCTAGTCACCATTCTACCTTGTTTCTACACATTCTCCCATATAGTTAACGTATTGGAAGAGTTTTCTTGTTTTAACATCACGTATTATGGAAACAGATTTGGGCTGCTATGAAACAGTCATCACAACTCAAATGAAATATGACACAATCCTTAGCTCTACACTTTTATCTGCAGATGTCAGGACATGGTACAAAGTTCAATGCTATTATGCCACTTTACAAAGGAAAAGACCAAGAAAGAGAAACTGAGTAACTCAACAAACCAGTAGCACAGCCACAAACGTTGGCCAGGTCTTTTGAGTTTTTTACCTGTCCCCTGGTCAGTGCAACACCAGAAAAGAAAGAAAGCCACCTACAGCCTGATTAGAAGTCTGGAGTCTTCAGTGACGCATCTTCAGCTGGAACTTCAGCTACACAAATAATATGGCACTGATTCAGTGGGGGCATTAATAATGAGCATTTAATAATGCTTGCTTACTTTCAGAAAGTGCTCAAAAATGAAATGCTTATATAGGCCTGTTTTCTTATAGTTTAGAAAACATCCAACAAAACTTAGGAGTGATCATAGATCAATATTACTTTTAAAGAATAGCTAAACACAAAGAAGGTTTTTATGCAATTATTAGAACAGAATTATACCATTTTTCTCAGTGGCATGCTTAACTAATAGGTTTCTCTGGTTTATTTCAAATATCTTTTTACTACATTTATTTACTTTATTTTTAATGGGGCGATAAGTTAGTAAACTACATTATTCCACACTCTACAATTCATTAGCAGAAGTGCAGACAATTAACTATCTTGGAAATTTTATTTAGAATTAAGAGAGGAGGGAAACGTGAGAGAAGTTGAAAGCAAGATTTCTCAGGAAAAAAAAATCCCCACTCTTTAATGCTCTTTAATGTTTATTTTTATTTGGTTTGATGCTTATTTGTTTTTTTCCAGTTTACATTAAGTGCCTTGTTATGGTCACATGAAAAATTATTAGAGAAATGAAGAAAGCTTTGTAGGGTTTATTTGTTCCAACAAAGCTAGGGGAATTAAATAAAAACAAGCTGAACATAAAATATGTAAAGATAGTACAGGTTGAAAATTAATAGCTTATTTTTAAAAAGGAAATTTAATAAAGCAATGCCATTAGCTATTTCAAAACTGGAAAAAATGATATCTAAACATGCAGGGAATGTTGGCAAGTTTTCTTACCTGAGCTGGAGTGTGAATAACTGGTTATTATCCTACTTATATTTTCTTTATTTTCATTTATTCATCAAAATGAACCAGATGACAATGTTATTCTAATATGCAACTGAAAATATAATTTTCTTTCCAAAATATCACATGGCATAAATAATACAGATTTTTGCTGTAGGATTTTCAAATCGAGATGTTATCTCATGTTCACTGTAACCGTAATTCTGTCACATAAACTAAACAGCTACAGTTCACTGTCAGTGAACTCTGATACAATTTGGAATCCCAAAACTCATTTTTGTTGTTGTAGTATAGTGAAGGAATTAAAATAAAAATGATGCTCCAAAGAAAAATGTTCATCTCCACGACAGGTAATTTTGATTAGAAAGAATGTGAAATCAACCTGTTGTCACAGGCTCAATATAAGCAGCATAATGGTAGCACAAATGCTTTATTTTTAAGAGTTTGCACTAAGATGCATTTGGTGTGACAGCCACTGTGACAACTACTACTTTGTTTCAGTGCATACTAGAGTATATAGTTATGTGAAAGTTGTTGATGCATGAGACCTCACTGTGACAGCCTTACAATGTATATTTACATATAATTGTTTTCTTTCTTTTTTAAATGGAAAGAAATTTCAAGTGAGCAGCATTCATCTGTCCTGAAACTTACGTTGCTTTATGGGTGGTGTTAAGGTCTTTTAATAGCACTGTAGAAAGAACAATCACACACAGAACTAATGATGAAGGAGAAAAAGGTTTCACTTAATTGTATTTTCACACTTGGCATTTCTCTATTCTTGGCTGTCCAAGCAAATTTGTGGTTTGAAAATTATTGTTAATTTCTTGCTAATTACCACTTAGAGATTTGTTTTTTTCAGACTATGTTTTTCTTTGGACTTTCCCATCTGAGGATATATGTCTAACTTAACAATTTCTAGAAAAAAATAGATTTTATAAATGTAAGAATTACTGGTCATTTTCTTTGTCTCATATATATATATATCTCATACAAAGTCTACAATAATTTTGCATCTAGGAAGACAGTTTTGTTCTTCAGGGCAAGTGATAAACAAAGCAAGATTAATGCAAAAGCAAAAGTGGCCAGGGAATCTAGAAAATACTCAGATTTATAGAAGTCTAGCATGGGTGCATCTGAAGCATGAATTAATTCTGCAAAACAAAACTTTCTTTTTTGTTTTTAATGAAAGTATCAAGAAAGAGTTTGGTTCAAGGTACAATGAAGTATACTGGGCAGTGCTACCTGCACTGCATGAATACTCTTCCTAAAAACCTAAGTGAAATTTTTTTAAAAAGCCAAAACCTTGTTTCCTGTTATGTATTAAAGCTCGTCAGGGATGTATTGATTCTACACCAGAGAGAACATATCTAAATTTTCTTTTCTTGCCATTAGTGGCAAAGTGGTGTTTCCTATGTCACCTTAGAAGCTGCTGGCAGCTCAACAGCCAGCACCCATGCCATGGGATGCTACATGGCTTACAGAACTTGGTGGACTCAACCGGGTCCTGAAGTTTGGGTCTTCATTAGAGAGGTGGGTGATGCAAGTTTTCCAAGATGGAGGAGGGTATAAGAGCCTTCTCTACTCGTATAAAGATCTCCCCCACAGCCAGACTGAACTGTGGCACCCAACCAGAATGAATACAAACTTTCTCTTGGCTGATATATTCCTGTCTGTCTCCTAACATGGTTTAATTTTAGGCCTACAGGGAGGGGCAAGAACAACAGAGCATAAGGAAAGGGAAAAGTCACCTTCACCTACTCTTAAACATTTATATCCTGGGAACAACCTGAGAGCAGCCCTGAGGAGAAAGACTTGGGGGTGCTTGTGGATGAGAAGCTCAACATGACCCAGCAACACGCAGTCCAGAAAGACAACTGTATCTTGGGCTGTAACAAAAGAAGCATGGCCAGCAGGTCGGTAGAGGTGATTCTCCTTCTGTTCTTTGCAATTGGGAGAGCCTGCTTTGAGTATTAAGGTCCAGCTCTGAGGTCCTTTCTGTCCACAGAAAAGCCATGGACATCTTGGAGCAAGTTGAGAGGAGGACCACAAAGTTGATGAGAGCTGGAGCACTTCTCCTATGAAGAAAGGCTGAGAGAGTTGGGGCTGTTCAGCCTGGAGAAGAGAAGGCTCCAGAGAGATCTTGGAGCACCTTCCAGTACTTAAAAGGGTGCTTGCAAGAGAGTAAAAGAGGGACTTTTTACAAGACCATGTAGTGATAAGACAAGGGAAAATGGCTTTAAATTGAAGGAGGGCAGATTTAGACTAGATATAAGGAAGAAATTTTTCACTGTGACCAGCTGGAACATGTTGTCCAGAGAAACTGTTGACACTCCATTCCTGGAAGTGTTCAAGGCCAGATTGGATGGGGCCCTGAGCAACCTGGGTTAGTGGAAGGTGTTGCTGCCCATGGCCAGGGGGTCAGAAGTACATGATCTTTAAGGTCCTTTCCAATCCAAACCGTTCTATGACTCTATGAACACACCCACATCAGACAGCTCTGAATTAGCCTAGGCATAGCCGGCCATTCAGGTCACATTCCCTTCAGCTCTCCTACCCTGCTGCCTGAAGCCAGCTCCGTTCATGGTTTATGTGGTCTACCTCAGGCTTAGCTCAGCTATGTGTGTGTACCTGCTGCACAGTGCCAGAGTCATGGAAAGATAGAAGCGCTGGTGGAGGTCTGGAAAGGTGGGGGACAACTGCGGGTTATGTTCAGGAGAAACTAGCAGTCTCAGGTGCTGCCTGAAGGCAAAGATGCCTGTCTACTGCCCCCAGTTCCTCTCCCAAGGGGCATATTATGGAGCAGGGATGGTTTAGCAAGTTTCAAAATGTCTATTGATGAGGGGAAGGCAGAGAACATAATCTAACTCTCCAAGAAAATAATTTTATATCTTGTAGTTCTTATTGCTTCCTCTCCAGTAATCTCTGAAGCTCACAAACTTTCCAGAAGTTTGAATGCTACATTTGAATGCTTTGACATATTAGGTACTGATATGTGGGTTCAGTTCCAAGAGCTTCAAATTTTAATGATTTTCTAAGGTTAAGATTATAATAATTTGTTTTCACAGATGCCTGAACCTTTTTGTGTTGTACATAATAGTTTTTATTAATTTCTTCACTCATGTATGTTTAGAAAAGGAAATTTAATCTGAAATTCTGTGCCAGACATAGGTCCTTGTATAAACAGGGCTCTGTCCTTTACTCTGCTGGTAATCATGGCACCATTTCTTTGTATTAGAAACAAGAAATACCCTTCATGATGGCTTCAGGTGTATCTCTGTTACCCCTTCTTCCTGAAGGCAAAGAGAACCAAGTAGAAAGCAGACCTAGGCTTCATTAGACTTGACAGAGAGCAGTGATATTTATGTTCCTAGCTGGGGAACTTCTATGGAGTCTGAAGCCAGCCACTCACATCTTTTCCATTGTATTTCCTTGCTACTTTTCAGTAAAGTCAAACTAGAAGAGTGACAAAGGTGAGCCATGCAACCAGATTGAAGAGTACTCTTTTTCAAGCAATACTGAATATAATCCCATCCTGGCTATGGATTTAGGCATAAAACTTGTCCCACCTCAGACAGTGGAAAAGCATATGCTGCAATTGCTTGGCTGTGTTTCAACCATTTGGCAAAAGTTTACACATACAGCCACCAGTAGTGTATGGACATGATAGTGGTTTTGCTAATAGAAGAGATGCATCCCCGTGCCCAGGATACATAAAGGGTAAGAGAGAGAGTTACCAGACAAGTCCTACAGCTAACATAGCATTCATAGAATCATGGAATCATTTAGGTTTGAAAAGACCTCCAAGGTCATCAAGTCCAATTTTTAATCTAGCACTGTCAAGTCCACCCCTAAACCCTGTCCCTAAGTGCCACATATATATGTGTCATCAGTGCTGGGAACAGGGTGACACCACATTCCCAGTCCTGCTGGGACCACACTATTTCTGATGCAAGCCAGGATGCCATTGGCTTTCTTGTCGACGTGGACACACACTGTCTTATGTTCAGCTGGCTGTCAACCACATTCCCAGGTCTTTTTCTGCTGGGCTACATTCCAGACTCTCTGCCCCCAGTCTGTAGTGCTGCAAGGGTTGTTATGACCCAAGGGCAGGATCTGGCACTTCCTCTTGTTGAACCTTGTACCATTGGCCTTGTTTCATCGATCCAGCCCATCTGATCCCCTCTGGAGAGCCTTTCTGCCCTCCAGCAGATCAACATTACCATCCAACTTGCTGTCATCTGCAAACTTACTGAGGGTGCACTCAATCCCCTCATTCAGATCACTGACAAAGGTAATTATCAGGTTTGGCCCCATTACTGAGCCCTGGAGGAACACCACTTGTGACCCATCACCAACTGCGAAACCCAGCAGTGGTGGAAAGTGGTGTTGAAGGTTTTACTAAAGTCTAGATAGACAATATCCACAGCCTTTCCCTCATCCCCTAAGTGAGTCACTTTGTCATAGAAGGATATCAGGTTACTCAAGCACAACCTGTCTTTTCTAAACCCACGCTGGCCTGACCTGATACCCTGGTTATCTTGTATGTGCCATGTGTCAGTGCTCAAGGCGATCTGCTCCATGACTTTCTTAGCACTGAGGTCAGTCTGACAAGCCTGTAGCTCCTTGAATCTTCCTTCTAGCCCTACTTCTAGGGTCTCCATTCCTTCTACAGGGTCTCCAAAAGATCCTCTGCAGGCTGATGTATCACAGCTTTTCTCTCTCCTGTTTTATTTTCCATCCACCCAAGATGTTTCTTCCAGATTCACTCTTCAGGAGATACGTTCACCTTGTACTGTCTTTCTTTAGTGATTATAAATGTCCTCTATTGTTAAGGATTCTCCACAGTTATAATGTCCAATCTGCTTTCTCATGAATAACCACCAACAAATCGCCAAGTCTACCATGTTGTCTACATGGACGTATGACGCATGGCCAACAAGCTGTGAAGGGAAAACTGTCTTACACAAATCTTCACTCTTGTGACCAGTGACAGGATTCAAGGAAACTGCATGAAACTGAGTTGGGAGAGGTTTAGGTTGGATATCAGGAAAATGGTTTTCACCCAGAGAGTGGCTGAGCATTGAAATCAGAAAGGCTTTACCTCCAGAGATGCTCCCAGCAGCACCCAAGAGGCACAATATTTGACCCTGCTGTAACAGAAGTCTTTGAACCTGCCACATCACACTCAAGTCTGAGACTCCCCATACCTGGAAGGACTGTCTGCCAGAAGAGCCATGTTGCACTTTACACCACCTTTGCCATGATCTCCCATTTTGACCATCCGGTAAGGTCCTCTGGACGGCTTTGAGAACAACTGTTACTGCTGTGGGATTGATAGCTTGCTTTAGATCTCTGAATGTCTTAACTTATGCCATTCTAAGGATAAAGTATGATTTCATCTATCTGTCAATCCTGAATTGGATAAAACTATAATTTACATTAGCCTATGGGGCATAAATGTAGAGGCCTCACGGATACACAATTCAACTGGAGAGTGATGTTTTGATTAAAAGAACAGTTTGAAACTTCTTCACAGAACTTATATTAGCTCTCAAAATTTCAGCTTCTTTTTGATTGAATAATATTTGAAAATTATGTTACCAGTTATGTTGCTTGTCTCTGTTACTAGAGCTATAAGTAAAAATTGTTTATTATTTTGAACAAAAATTTGCTATAATGACAAGTGAGCAATCCAACTGAGAAATAACTTCAGTTTGAGAAAGTCACATATCTTTTCTGATTTTCCTGAAAGCAAAGAAAGCTGACAACAAAATAGTATAATGAGAAACATCATTACTATTCAACACACCCACACCTGAAGCCCTAGGTTGGAAACTGTGAAAAAAAGGTGTAACAGGCAGGTACACCAGTCACTGCTAAGATTGTTACATGCAAGCAGGCTGTGGAACAGGCCTACTTGGGTGGTCATATGAATCAAGCAAATCCATTTTGGAATTTTTATATTTGCTGCTCTTGAGTTTGACTGCAACTGCATTGGGATGCAGAAAAAAATCGGGATGGTTTTGTGACTGTGAAGGTCACTTTATAATGCCCCTACATCAGTGTCATCAAAAACAGCAGTGCAGGTGTTATGTATGGCATCATATGCACCATTATGTGAATAACTGTCCTTTAGTGACATTCAGATGTAGAATTAACTCAGTGTATGGAATCAATTGCTTTATCCAGCATAAACCATGGCAGGTTACTGCAAAATTCCTTCAAAGTGTCGGTTTAGGCAAGTTCTCAGGAAAACATAAAATGTTTTATAGATTTAAAAGGCTTCCAGTCTAGTACTCCACAAAGTTATTGCATTAGCACTTTAATGAATAAAAACAAGGCAAAACAGTTCAGTGGTTTATCTCAAGTGAATATATTTCAGTGCATCTTCTTTCATCATGCAGAATCCTACTCACAGGCAAACCTTATTGCTGGTCTTTTCTCATGGACAAGTGATTGTGAAGACCTGACCAGGTCATCAGAGGAAGTGTGTAGCCAGTCCAAGAAAATAGTGAAATTGTTCTTGCAAACAATGAAGATACTACAAATAAAACCACTTATTAGAGAGTAAATGTCCTCCTATTAGAATAAATGTCACATAGGCATCCTCCTCTCCTCTCCTCTCCTCTCCTCTCCTCTCCTCTCCATTCA
>VZRZ01006831.1:215558-254609 GCA_013398175.1 Climacteris rufus | reverse complement strand
GAGGAGCTTAATTAAACATGCTTAATATTTCCACTAAGATTTAGCAAAGACCAGACTGGTATGTTGGGTTACTACCAGGTTAGTGGTTGATTCTGCATACAGTACATCTTCAAACTTGATTGTGCAGCCTGTAAAATATCTCCTAGACTACTTCTTCCCACTAAGGTCTACGGCACTAGATGCTTAGAAATCCACTTCCTCCTACTCCAAGCAGGAGAATACAAAGTACTAACCAGGAAGAAAATTAGATACTTGTCTTCCAAACATCCATATTAGCTACTGTATTACTGCTCTGCTGGCAAGAGAATATATACATCCCAGATGATATTTTATTGCTGATTCTTATGGATAGGGAAATGTTTAACATCCTTTTATGCAGCTGGGTCTGCATGAAGACCAATAGTAAATTGTTAGAATTCGGAAGTAGAGTACACAAAATTTACATTCTAATAGAAACCTCACTGTAACACTTATGGCTGCCTACAATCACAGTAAAGGGTTTTTTTTCCTTCTTTTAAAGGCTTATGACATTCATGCGATGCAAAATCTTTTACAGACTTTATAATGGAAAGGTCTGTACAATCTTTCAGGTATGGGCTACCACAAAAAAAAATGCCGCTGTTATATATTCTGAGAAGTTAGGCTACACTGTGATTGTGACATATTTTGGCACTATTGAAAGTTCAAATATATAATTTCAGATTCTAAGAATGTGGTCTGTCATTTTCCTGCAGCAGCTTGTAAGTTGAATATCATTGGAAAATGAAAGTCAGTGACCAGTCAAGTCACTACCAATGCTGCAACTTCCTGAACATAAATATTTCCATTCTTTTGATTGGCTGAAATATCCTTGTGAGTTATTGAAAAGAATGGCCATATTATTTCAGTTATTGAAATAATATTGGAAAACCAAGCAAAAGACAGTAAATTTTATAGCCACAATTTCTTTTACTGCAGTGTATATTTGAAATTTAGTGATACAGTAACTGTCAGACTTTAGGAGTAGTCAAAAAGTTGTTAGGGAACCATTTATCAGTAGAAAGGTTCAAAAAAGTTCAAATTATTTCTAAAATTATGTCTTCAGGAATTTTGCCTTCAAATTTGAACTCTTAGGATTTGAGAATATGCACTAAATTATTCACATAAAACAGAAGCCAGAAAGATAATTAAATGGGAAATTAAATCAAACCTTATGTCAGATGCATCACAGAAATGAGATCATATTTATCCCTTTATTTCCTCCTGCTTCAGCTCCTTCCTGAAGTTCTCAAAGGGAAGCAAATAAAAAACATGGTCTAGCACACTTCTGTGGTTTTAGATACAGGGACATTCAGCTGGCTGAGCTCTTCCATGCCCTCATGCCACAGATGTACTGTATTATTTTTCTTTTGTGTTAGTCCAAAAACACTTTTGTAATCTACCAGTATGTAGAATATTATGACACCATCACACCAGAACAACACAAAGGCCATGGTTTGGGTGGGTGTCAAGATTGAACCATCTTACTTCTTTGTTCCTTCAAGTCAGGAATATAGCACGGTAGAGAGAGTACTTCAGTCTGTCTTCTTTGCACTGAAAAGAAACATTTCTTCTCCAGGATCACTTGTGTAGCCATGAATAGTAATTGGATCCTTTACAAATCAGAATTATATAGAAACTGTCCATACTAGTGACATTCACACATGTGGTTTGTCCTAACACAAGCAGGATTTTTCTGCTTTACTTGCAGTATTTGTTGAGGATGGCTCAACGAGAATTAGAAAAGCTAGTAAATTGTGATCTACCTTTTATAATGAGAGATTTTTACTGTAAACATACATTCAAGTGTCTTCAGACAGTAAGACAGTTTTTTGGGGTTCTTTTTAGTTTTAACAGAAGAATAAATTAAGTAATACAACAAAGTCTACTCCAGGAAGGGGACCCTTATTAAAACAAAGTGGAGCTTCATGTATTTCTGACTGTTTGAGCCTGAGGCTTCTCCCAGGTGCTAGTAATATATTGGCAGCCAAAGTCAGGCAAAAGTTCAAGAAAACACTTCCCTCCTTTTAAAAATCTGACAAGCAAAACTTTCAATTACTGTTTTGAATAAATGATTTATAGCCAACTTTCTTAGGAACAGTTATCTGTCAGTGATATTTTTCTGTGAGTCCACCTCTTGAAAAATCTGTTAATTAACTGCTCTGCCCAGTAGTGAACTATACAACCCTCTCTTTCATTTACATCATAGAACTTTTTTTGCATGATCCTAATGACAAAGAAAAAGCAGTTATTCAACCCTGGGGAAAAAAACCTAACTTCTGCACTTCAATGCATCCACAATCCAATTTTTCTTTCGACTTCTACTGTTGTGATTTCTGTTTTGCTGAAGTACGCAAGAAGTCTGACTGACCTACCACTTTCCAGCCTTCACCAGCAGCCACAGCTTTTTCTGTGAGACTTTTAAAATATATTCTTCACAGCTGTTCTGTTCTCTCTTTAAGATCAAAAAAGGGTGTTGCCTTGCTGGTTTTTTTTTTTAATAAATAAATGTAAAATGTATTTTTGCAAATTATAAATTCTTTCTTTTTAGCTTAACTCATTTTAAGGCTACTCTACACTTCTAAAGTAATATGCGCAGGTCTCAATTTCACTGAGAATATACATATTCATAGTATTTAAGAATAAGATTGTTTTAATAATACTGTGCCAAATCAAGGACGCTATAATCATCACAGGGCACACAGTTAGTAAACAAAAAAATTGCACATAAAATAATGAATGCTTGAAAATGCATTTAGTTTACTTGTAAATGTAGCCTCTACTTTCAAAACTTATTAACTTCACTATTAAACCCAAATGATTCACAGATTTTCAAAGGAACAGCTATTATTAAAAAGAATAATTAAAATAATCAAATCACCTGTGAAGTTTGCTTCTCACAAAGAGATAAAGTTGAAATCTAAATGTTGGCTATCTAAGTTCCAGGCTCCCAAATTCCCAAAAATGTTTTTGTGCATTGATCACACTTCAAAATGGAGAAAGAGACAATATACCAATTCACTGTGTTGAACTGCATTTTGTGCATGAAGAATGTGGACATCTTACAGAAAGAGGAAGAATCCTGGAACTCTAAAAAGTGAGAACATCTATTGTATATTTTCAAGAAAAAGCCAATGATTTGTAGTTGTTTTTCTTCCTTTATTCAGCTACTGGTCATTCATGCTTATTCCTTCTTCTTGAAATTCAAAATCTTTAATGAGTTCCCTCTGTTTTTCACTTAGAAAGTCAAGAACAGTCATGGACAAATTATAGTTCACGGTTACATATATATATATATATATATATACACATATATTGCATTTGCAATAGAAAGGCCTTTCATACTTTTTTTATATTTGACTCATGGAATAATTCTTTATTCTCTTGATTGGATTGGGTTAGATTTTAGGGTAGAAAAAGCCACATACAGCTCTCATAAAGGGACAGAGATTTATTGGAAATTTTAATTTTGTGTTGAGTTTTTGTTTGCATTTTAAAAAGGCACTATTTCCCAATCAGAATCCCACTTTCCACTTAAAGGATCTGCAATGTGGTACAAATTTCTGAGAAGAAATTTCTTAAATGCCAGTATGACTAAACTACATTGCATGAACTTTTGGCTTCTCCAATATGGGACACATAACACTACAAAAGTAGAAGGGAGAAGGCAATACGTGAAAAAAAAAACTATTAAAAGGGGAGAAAATCTAGACTTAGGTGGAAAAGTATTACAGAATATTTCACATGCTATTCAAATGAAGGTCAGATTTGAAGTACGATGATCTGATTTCCAACCATCTTTCTTTTTTTCATTTTCTTTTTTCCTTTGAGAACTCAGTTGGGAACGAGATGCAATAATACTTACAAGAGTGCAAAACCAACTTAATCTTTCACATTTGTATATCACGAGGTTAATGTGCTCAATATGTATGTTTTTACCTATTCTTCAATCCACCATAAGACATTTTTCTAGAAGAAATTACACATGTAAAATATATGCCAGAAGGGCTGGATTACACTATGATAAAGTTCTAAGGAGATATTGCTCAGTATTACCGTATTCATCACTGGGAACTGCTTTATGAGACTTCACAAAAACAATCAAGTAAATGAAGAAAAGAGCTTCCTTTCAAATAATGGGTCTATCCATAGACAAAACAAATTATTCAATTGAAACACGTTACTGAATTCTGGGGTTTATTCCTAGTTTAACTGGCAACCACCTAGCTCTTTCTTGATGGGGATCATTTCCTTGGTCTCAATAAAGCTTTGAAATGCATTTTCAAATGTATAAAGGTGAATATTGAATTTTCTTGGTCCCAGAGATTTACCAAATATTTAGCAATTTACAAGACACTGGTTTTAACAAATACCTGATTCATGTTTATGTGCTGTTGATGAGCACGACACCAGCAGTTACATAGTCTCTTTAAAATTATCATAGTGTCTGATAAGTTGAATTTTAATAGCAATTACTGGGTTTTTTCCTAACTAAATAGATCATCTTTGAGCCACAAAGATGACAAATGGACTGATATAGTCAGTTAATTCTGGGTACAGCTTTATTCATTCTTACACTTCATTGATGAGATTCGCTTGATTAGGTGCATGAAAAGTAGATAAACCTTAAAAATTCCTGTGTTTGTTTCTTTGAGCCAGCTGTACTACTATTTACTAAAACCTACTGTAAACATGCTTTCCTGATGTGTGCTAACCATTCTCTTGTATGGATATGGAAAACCTCTGCCTTGGAGAAGCAGAAACAAGTAAGAGTGAATTATATTTCTTCATGTGGAATCTAAGACCTCTGAAATGTCTTGGGAAAGATCACATTAAAATCCATTCAGACAAACAGAACTGGTGGATACTTCAGGATTTTTCCCTACTAATAAGCTTGGATTTGATCATTCCCTAATCAGCATTCTCACAAATTAAAAAAAAAAATAGTAGGAGATTTTTTTTAACTTTTTACACAGCTTCAGTTTGGTTGTTGGTGTCTGTTAGATACTCAAACTGCTGGACCTCTGAACTATAAACAGCCCAACTAAAACAAAGAAGGAATAGTGATCATGAAATATAAAAATTTCCAAAGAAACAAAGAAAAACAATAAGGGAAAAAAAAAACAACTCACAAGAATATTCCTTGCTTTTTTTATGCCTGGAAAGACGAAGACTAAGACAATTTTTTTATTAAATCATTTGAAGAAATCATTTTCTTTCTCTTTTCTCAGGAGAAAGGAGATAAGATTTTATATGAAAGTTTTTTAAATTAAAATAAGTTTAATTTAAAACCTGCCAGTACTGATCAAATAATAATGCAAGTGTAAATGAGAGATAATGTATTTTTTCTAAATGGTGAAGAAAAGTATATCTTAGCAGTATAACTAGAAAAGAGAAGATATTTCCTTTGTACATTGTGGTTCACCCCCAAGTACGTTAGCAGGTGGGGCTGGGGGCTGGGAAGGATTATAATTCTGATTCTACTTATTTTCTGTATATGCTGAATCTTCAGAAAACCTGTAGATAAAGCATGCAGAGCATAGACCCATCTGTAATTTGCCCTGGCTCCACAACACAAATCTGAGGGGAACTTGTGCTCTCCACGGTCTCAACAAACCCATAGAGCTGTTTGCTGCTTTTGGAGCACCTGATGAAACTGGTAAGAGGGGAGAATCACAGCAAGTAGCAAACCTGCAGAGTAAGGAGTATGATGTCAAGAGCACAGCATCTTGAGCCAAGCATCAAGGGTCACTGAAAGAAGAAGACTTTTCAGAACAACCAAGGGAATACGTGGAGTTTTCCCCATCAAAGAAGTCAGAGGTTGTTGTTGGGTGGGACCTGCAACACAGAGACATGCTGGGCAGGACTTACATTTCCACTTGACTGCATTTGCACCTTCAAAAAGTTAACTTCTAGGTAATTCTCTTCTGTACTTGTAAAACTCCATATGAGACACTGAATGCCTTCTGATGTGCTCATTTCAAGGGAAAGGAGGCAAAGAAAAAAGTACTGTAGTGTTGAAGCATTTCTATAGTGTAGAGAAAACAGATATGATTACAGAATTTCTTTGCTTTTGTTTTACTGAAGACTGTGCCTTGATATTTATATATTCCTAGATATTTGTGGGCAGTTTCTGTTAAAAGTCCATGATGATTCATACCAACATTAACTCAATGTTTACTATATATAATTATATTTATATTATGTGCATTTAATTATGCATATATAAAATTAGCATATAAATATTTATATAAAGCTTTATATATTAAAGCTTATATTCAGCAATAAAACATAGAATCTCTAGTGCCCATATTTACCCTATGTTCAGTTCATGATGCTTTTAGGTATTGAGAATTTGTCTATTTGATACATGACAATTAAAAACCTTACTGGAATACAATCCTGTCTGATAAGTTTAAGAGGCTTCTCAGGCTGTGGTTTGGAAACCACTGAAATGAATGCCATGAGGCAAGTCAGACCAATTTAAAATAAAATGAAGAGCCTCTTCTATTTCATTTGCATTAGATATCTTTGTTGGTTTCAGTTACGAAGAGTCCCCTGGAACTATGCTATACATTTATGTTATAAAGAGTCCTCTGGAAGAATTATGTTCTAACAAGAACCAGTGTTCACCGTTCAATTTTATCAGGACTTAAACTCTGGAACTGTCCTTGTGGTTAAAGAATAAAGTCAGAACCTCACATACTTCAAGCAGAAACCTCAAGATAAGATTTAGACCTTTGGCAGTAAGATTTGTTCTGCTTAGTAAATTATATATGTAGCTCAGCTTACTGCTTATTTCTAACCCAGAGGAGGTTCTTTAGTTAAGCAGAGCTATTACCGCTTCTTTGTTGTTGTGCAAATATTTTAACCATCTGTGCAAGTCTGACAGTTGCTTATGCAGGACATGATCTCATAGAAACATATTTGAAATCTTTTTTTCTCCTTTTTGGTTCCTAAAGCTTTGAATTCAGAACTGTCAAATGTTCTCTTTTTTTTCTGAAAAGGAGAATTCAGACTCCTTTATAATCAATCATACAGGCCCTCTTGACCTATGAACCCACCCTGAAGAAAGTAGCATCTTCATACAAAAAGGATACTTATTTACTGATTGCTTACGTATCTCCCTGTTGTTTTATGCTGGTTACCCATCACAGACCTAAGCAGCTAGTATAAATTTAAAGCAAGCACTCTAGCAATAGGTCCATTCACAATTTCCAGAGAAAAAGAGTATCCCTGCGTGTGTTAGAACATTTGGCCCTCACATTTATTTTGGGAAAAGAACAAAGCCCAAGATGGAGTAATTTTTTTTTTTTAACTGTCAGTGCAAATTTGCAGAAACAAGATGTTTCATCAATAGACGACTAAAACTTAATCATGTTCACAGCTGTTATTTAGGTTTTTCTCTGAGGACATCATTAAGTCATTTAGACTGAGGAACTTTTAACAAATATTTCCCCTATTATTTTTTAAGCTTAAAGAACTGTCTATTACTTTTGGTAATAATTTGCTATTCCTACTGCTCCAGAAAACTTGGGATGTTGGTGCAGCTTTTTGGATCTGATTGTTCATGTTTCTCTGAAGTTTCCTTTAAGGAACTGAAGTTAGGTGCATTTCCTTCTTTTTGTGAGGTAAAAACAGCCAGGAGTTTGGCTACTCAGTCCATGGGACTCCCTTTGAGAAACCCAGTCTCCTGAGACCGAGGGGGCCCGTCTGTCAGAGAAGAGGAAGAGCATCTTCAGGCATTTTGCCAAGCTGAAGAAGAAGGCTTTCAACTAAAGTTGCCTCAGGAGGGGAACCTCAATCCATCCCACTCCAGTCACTTTGATGCCATGTCCAGCAACAGATGTCCAGAGCCTGGACAGGGATCACAAGTTAACAAGAGAGCACCTGAGGAGAAACACAAAGGAATTCCTGCCACTCCAGCCAGGAAATCAGATTCATAAGTAGCCCAACTTAAATGCCTTTGTGCAAACATATGTGAAATGGGGAATAATGAAGTGGAGCTAGAGACATGCACATGTCTGCAGGGCTATGACCTAATTAGCATCACAGAGAAGTGGTGTGATGGCTTCTATGACTGGAGTGTTGGAATGAAAGAAACAGGCTCTTTAGAAAGGACAGGCAGGGGAGATAGGGTGCGAGTGTCACCCTCTATGTCTATGACCAGCTGAAGTGCAGAGAGCTCCACCTGGGAATGGATGAGGAGCCACCTGAGATCTTATGGGTAATGATTAAAGGGAGGGCAGAGACAAGTGACATTATAGTGGGGATCTGCTACAGGCCATACAAAGAGAAAGACAAAGAGAATGAGGTATTCCACAGATGGATAGGGGAGGCTTCATGTTCACAAGCTCTGGTTCTCACAGGGGACTTCAACCACCCGTGTTATCCATTGGAGGGACAACACAGCAGGGCATAAGCAATCCAGAACATCCCTGAGGAACTTCTGCAATCCTATGGTATAAGTTCTACAGGCTACACATAGAAGTGGCAAGAAAATGTGCTGGTGTGGCCTCACTTTGAGTGTTGTGTGCAGTTTTGAGGACCGCAATATAAAAAAGACATTAAGCTATTAAAGAGAGCCCAAAGGAAAGCTACAGTGGTGGTGAAGGGCCTTGAGGGGAAGCTATGTGAGCAGCAGATGAGGTCATTTGGTCTGTTCAGCCTGGAGAAGGGAAGATGGAGGAGAGACCTCATTGCAGTTACAACTTCCTTGTGAGGGGAAGAGGAGGGGCAGGCACTGATC
Source organism: Climacteris rufus (assembly GCA_013398175.1). NCBI lineage: Eukaryota > Metazoa > Chordata > Aves > Passeriformes > Climacteridae > Climacteris > Climacteris rufus. The sequence continues at coordinate 245,842 of VZRZ01006831.1, read as the reverse complement.
TCTTCTGTTTGTGACCAGTGACAGAACCTGAGGGAATGCCCTGAAGCTGTATCAGGAGAGGTTTAAGTTGGATATGAGGAAAAGGTTCTTCACCCAGAGAGTGACAGTGCACTGGAACAGGTTCCCCAGGGAAGTGTTCACAGCACCAAGCCTGTCTGAGTTCAAAAAATGTTTGGACAACACTCTCAGGCACATGATGTGATTCTTGGGGCATCCTGTGAAGGACCAGGAGCTGGATTTGAGAATCCTTGGGGATTCTTCCAGCTCAGTACAGTCTACGATTCTGTGAAATAATGCTCCTAATTAAAACAAAACAGTATGTATGAAGGAACTAAACTACAGTGTCTACAGGAAATCATCTGGATTCAAAAGACACAGAAACAGAAAGACAAGGTCACTTCAAGCAAGTGATTCAAGACTACATTTTCAAATACAGATCATAAAATTCAGTTTCATTGATGCACGTTTAGAGATTAATAACCCCATATTTTTTAATCCACAAAGAGCTCAGTAATCTAATCAGATTCAATAGTTGTAATTAGCAACTTCTCTCACTGCCATCCAGAATGGAAATAATTACAGATGTCTAAGTTAAGCACCTCAGAATACTGATATTGGTTTCTCCACTTCTGCAGAAAAATGCTTTGAATTCATCATTTTAGGTACATATTTATCTTCAGCAATATATAATTGTCTACACCATTGTAGTGTTTGAGCATAGACACGTATGTTTTTCTACAGTGGAAATAGCTCAGGGGAGAAACTAGGAACTATATATTTGCTGCGTTAGCAAACTCTTTTGGATCTTAGAGATTTGGATTCCTTTGAAGGGTGGTTTGAAGCCTCATTTCCACACTGTAGGTGACCATCCTTCTGTGATTGAAGAAACAGTGGATCTGAACTCTGAAGCTGTGCACTGCCCACTATGCCAAAGAGGAGCCAGAAGTGTTTGGACAGGATATTGATTAGGGTTTACACTGATTCATGTAATTTCTATGACCCAGCCCATCTCACTTCTGCCATTGGCAGAAGATGTCCAAGTGGCAACAAATGCACCTGGACTTGGCAGCCATCCTCAAGCTCAAACTATCAGACATTAGATTAATCCTGTCTTCACTAAGCTGGAGTATAACCAGTAGACAAGAAATCTATAATGAAGACAGCTACAATCTGCACCAGTGACTGACCAGTATGTACTCTGCTCTTCAGCAGATCCTGAGAGCTGGGCTAATGACAGTGTATGATTGATAATTACATCTGTTCTTTCTCTTCTGTCTGCCTGTTCAGCAGAAAGTGTCTTGGCTCTCTGTGAAGACAGGGAGAGCTTACTTTTTACATGCAGCCACACATGTTTTCAAAGGTATCATTTCTCCTACTGGAAGGGTATAACATTCTGATGAAGTCATTGACATACAACTTGAAATATGACACCATATGGAATCTGTTCTTTAGATTTCACACACTTGTCACAAGAATGACTTGTGACTTTCAGTTAACTTCTGTTTTCAGACTTGTCAGTCTTAAAATAAAGTACCAACACAGTGGTTTCACTACTTGCAACTGATTTAAAACGTCTTTTTATGGCATCATTTGGATTATCTGTTAGAAAAAAAACATGGTGCTGTTTGGTCAAGTATGTTCAAATCCTTCTGTTCTACAGTGTAAGACTGCAGGCTGATAGGCATTTATCACTTCAAAAGAATCTCTTGTAAATCAGACAGAACACTGAGACAAGCCACCTAATTTATCATCAAGTACAATCAAAGATTACAGTTCATCAAATACCAAGAGCAAAGCTCTATAGGTTTTTTCATAGCTCTCTTAAATTAAAAGAGGCTTCCTTCACTTTGATAATATGTAAATAATAAATAAAAGTGTCTGCTTATACTTTTCTTACTAGCTTCTGTAACAACCCTGTGGTGATGAAAACAACTATCTGCTAACTTGTATAACTGGCAGGGTTTTAAGAACTCTGAAATCCTCCTTCAAGGCATAATTAAATGTCAACAGAAAGACATATTTCCCACCTACACAAGCAGGCTTGTACATTGTGATTGGAGAAATACTTGGAGTATAATTGTTCTCATTGACAAGAAATTGACAGCCTTCCTATGAATAGACCAAAAAAGAAAAAAAAATGTTTAAAGCAAGAGGCTGTAACATCTTAATCTGTGGATGAATCTGCTGCCACCTGAAAACTTCTCAGATGTCATTAAGATCACTTTTGATTGTAGTGGATGACCTCAAAGGCTGTAAGTTACATAACTACCTAGTTATTCAATATGTGTATAGAATTATGATCCCACTAATATGAGATTGATCACTGTTGAAGGCCCTTGAGTAGTCTCAGTTGCCCTTGATGTGCCTGATCCTATTGGTTATTTGGAGCATCTCTTCTTGAAGCATCATATTCCCAGCAACACACAGCAGCCACTGCTACCGTCTCTGCAAACAGAAAGACAAGAACCACTTATGAAAAACATGTTACTGCTGCTTTGTTTTCCATAGTAATGGTCACCCATAATCTGCAAAGCTACTTTGCCACTCCACTTCAGAGGAATTCAACCTGTGTCTTTCAGATGTCAAGGAAGCATACTGCTTCTTACTTACTTCAGTTTACAGGCAGTCATACTGGAAAGGGAAGATAGGACATGTTACTTTTCCCTTGCCTCATGGATGATAATGAATTGAGAAGGAAAAAACACCCTAGGCTATATAAAGAAAGTACAATAAGTAATATAAATCAGTAACTGGGAAAATAAGCAAGAGACCAGTTTAATATTTTATTGATGACTGTAAATTTTAACCTACTAAACGCACCTTCTTTTAGAAGAGACTTCTGAGGTCAGAAATCTAAAGGACAAGGGTGCTTTTCTCCATGCCAATGTGGGAATTTCCTACAGGCTGACTGTACACTCAATGCAACCTTTTCTTGTTGCTGAGCCTAGAAATCTGAACGGTCCCTTTGACACATGGTTGTTTCTGTTCCTGAACCATCCTACATTCCAAAAAACCTCTCCCCCCAAAAAACAAACCAAACCAAACCAACTAAAAAAACCCCAAAACAACAACAACAACAACCAAAAAAAGCCCAAAATAACCAACTAAAAAACCAGAAAAAGACCACAAGAGCTTAGAAACTGCTTTCACTTAGATGTCCAAATGTTGCTAATAGCCTAAAATATAGGCATCTGATTCTTTTCACTTAACACTTTAATGAATCAGGCCATAAATTACTTGCTCAAGATCACACAGGAAGCCTGCACCAGTAACTGAACCCCTCTCTTCTCATATTTGGTCAAGTGGTTTACCTGACACTGAATTTATTTACTAAAAACAACAGTAGACAGTTAATTTACATTGTTACATCTATGCAAAACAGTGGTGTATCACATTAAATTTATATGCACAAGGAAGGCTGTAACCATCCTTGTGCTGTATCACTTATATATGTGTCCATGAAGGAAGACTGCCTGGGGGGAAAAGAATATCCACTACATTCCCCATGAACCCTGCTGAGAATTGCAGTAATTGTGGAGTTTGTGAAGAGGATTCTTGACTACAGAACCTGGAAAGAAATCATGAAGCTAGTTTCATGAGACAACTGATGTATTCTTACTGTTCCCTGCACCTGCCAGATTGGTCTATCCTGATCTTCAAATTTAGTACCGTTACTCAGCTAAGGTCATTTAATTCTGAAGCTTGAGTTCTTGAATAGTGATGTAAGAATAAATGGCTGGGAAGAATGACACAATGACAACATTCTGGTAGCCAGAATAAACACAAATGAATGAAAAAGCCTCCACCTGAAATACTCCATGTTGCACTGTGAGAAAATTCTGGTTTTCATTTTAGCTAATTCAAAAAATCCATGGTTTCCTCAAATGATTCAATAAAAAAGCACTAAATAAGGCAAGGAAGATTATGAGATAAATGGTTGTGAATCATGCCAAAAATGTCATCCTTTCGAACACATGGCACAGGCATATTTGAGGAAAACCTAAACTACATGAATGGGATTTTGCCTGTAATACTCTAAGAACATGACAAGTGAACTTGTCTCTATCTTCTCTTTTAGCTCATAGGAAACTAGGTCTGGGTTGTGCATTTGCATGCAGAATTTCCTGAGGGAATGTTTCATGTAACTTCTCCAAAGATTTTCCATAGTGACTGAGTGCAATGCACTTTTTTTGCACTACTCTTTGAGCTTTTTCACTTTTTGTTAATTTTTTATGTCACAATTAAATAGTGACTGAAACAGGAAAAGGCTCCCCTGTTCAAGATTTGAACAGTGAGTTACATTTGCTGCTCCATCAAATATGTAAAGCTAAGACTGTAGTATCTCCCTCCTTACAGGGGGGTTTGGAACACCATACCTGATGCATCATGTGTCTTTCCTTCCTCTCATTCCCTGAACACTATTCCTTACACATTGACTTGTTCATTCACACAAGACAGAATAATTACAGGGCAAAAACTGTGAGTCAATGAATCTTTTTCAGCCTGACTGTTAGGGTACGGCCTGGCCACATACAGATTTTAGTCCCACCTAGAAGGGGACTTTGGGGACTTTACTCAAAATGCCAGCTATTATTTAGCTTAATCAGAAATTCCTGACTCATACACAGCACTTCAAGTCCAGGCATCCCTTGAAAGTCCTAGTACTCAGTTACAGAAAAAGTCCTTCTTGAGGTGCCTTGATAAATCTAGCTCTGGATAAATATTCTATCATGCATTAGTTAATGAAATTCAAAACTATTTTTTGTCACCAAATAAATGATGGATACTTTGACAAGAAAATGACAATTATTTTACATTTTAGCATTACACTTCTTTGTCCTTTGGAGTATGACAGCACTGCTTTTCTTTCAATATCCAGATGGGCATATCTCTTACTAAAGAATTAGGTGTTCTTGCACAGCATTTCAGAGCAGCAAAGAAAAAAAGAAGATTCGTAAGTAGATGCTCCAGTTGTTTTCCTTCCCACTTGCCTAACTTGAGCCTCTCCTATCAAAATAATTGATAATACAGTTTTCATCAATTTTCAGACTCTTTGGCACAGAAAAGTTGTACTAGAAATGTCTGATTTTAGAAACCATGCTTTAAGTCTTACATGGGAATTGCTTTGTGTGTTATTACTCACATATACATGCCCAAGAATAGCATTTCATTTTATCATGTAATAAGAAAATAAACCTCTTGTTTATTTTTCTTCACCACTAATTAGATGTAATACTTTCCTCAACATTTGGCAAATCATAATTGCATAAAATTAAGGAAGTTGAGAGAATGTTCATAAGGAGGCAAACACACAATTCAGTGAGAGTCTTTCTTCTGTCAGGTAAGTAAATTCCATCAATCTACACACCCAAACCACTTTCTCTCAAAATCAATGGAAAGGCTCCCTTTGGCCTCAGTGGCTTTTGGATCAGATCCAGCCTATTCCCTTTAAAGTCAGCTCAGGACTTGAGCTAGATCATGATGTAACTGAATTAATTAGCATTAAATTATGAGAAACTACTCTCCATTACTACAAATTAGTTGTAAAATAGCCAAGCTTTACCAGCATTAATGATTTCAGCAGTGTTTGATGACAATTTCTTTCCATGAATAATACAAATTACAAGTTTAGGGCAAAGTCGGAGCTTTCAGATTCCCTTTTCCATTTCATATTAACAAGTATACAAAAACATGTGGGCCACCTCATTTTGTTAGCTAACAGCAGCTTGAGATGGACAGAATCAAATCCATCACTGTGACTCTTCTCCTGGACTACATGCTTTATTACATTGGGCCATCACAAAGTTCCCATTCCTTAGGAAATTTGCACAGCCTGAAATATTTTCCTCTGTGAACTTCTAGTTTGTTTGGATTTGGTGTTCTGATTTAACATATATAAGAGTGTTTCAAGCTGCGAATTTGATGCTAGATCTGTACTTCTGGCTCAAGCCCAGTTGTCTACATTTGGAAATGTATTTTATTTTGGAACACAATTTTCTGGAATGGAATGTCAAGAAAATACATAATCAAGAGGGCATCATAGATAACAAGCTACAAAAACCTGTTTGTCACCCTCCTCCCACAATAGCGAAGAGCCTTCTACAGCTGCTAATTAGAAAATTAGAACACCACAAATAGATTATATTTTACTGGCAGCATAGCATCTTCCCCCCAGTGTTTTGAAGTACTTTTTGAATTGTTTGCTGTCAGCAAAACAAGTGTGCTACCTGCGATCCTATAGACAACAAAGCCCGGCAGCAGGATTTCAGTCAGATGATGTCACCCAGGTAAAATTGTACTGACAAGCTTTTAATTAAAGTTTTCCCACACATCTTTCTGCTGGTCCCCAGGAGCTATTATTCATTATGTGCCGACTGTCAGCCAATTGTGAGTCGGGAGGGAAGTGTTTTATTTTCAAAGCCCTTGCTGACAGCTAGAGAACACTTTGTTATACAATCTGTTTACTTTTTTCACACACACAATCTTGCTAAAGGGGAAATGGTCATGCAGTAGTGTTTACAGTTTATGGCAATAATTAAATGCATCTGGCAGAGCAGTAGCTGAAAGGAGGTTGGTGTGGGTGTGGGTGAAAAGCCATAAAAATCCTCCTATAAACAGTTACCTTCACCTTGCAGAGCCCCTAGCATTTTAAGACAAATTTTCTTTAGGAAAGGGAAGGTCTAAACAGGTGCACATATTCTGAAATGAGAATACTTTAATCTAGCCATGTGGTACTTGATGCTAAGATACACTGTCCAGGAATCACAGTAACACTGTTCTCATCAATGATCAGAACAATCTGAATTGTTTGGAAATCAGTTGCTTGTCCTTTATATTGCTAAATCCCAAAGTACTTACCTCTGTAAGAAGAAATATACAATGAGAAACAACTTGCCACCAGATGAAAGCAGAAGGTGGTGTGGACCAAAGGGACAGTATTTGATGCTTAACATTTACAGAGAAACAGTCCTCTCAAAAATTTTAATAGCTTACAATAAAATTCTTTTTATCAGTAGACTGGTGATGATAAGTATTTATTTAGAGTTATGAACAACTTTTAAATCATGGTAAAATGTTGTAAGCAATAATCACTGCATTACCTAAAGTATTTAATACTTCTGTCTAATAAGAATAATAGAAAGGCAAAAACTATTCTTAAAATGTTAGCACATGAATTAAAGCCAGTGCAATATTCATATACAGAAGTAAAAAATAAATTGCAGGCCACTCAGTGCCAGACTGTTGGAAATTTTGTGGAAACCACTTCCACTGCAAAACAAAGAGACTGTAATATAAATTAATTGGTGAATATTTAAATGCTATCTTTTTCTGATAATATTATAAATTACTATGTAAATTATTGAAAGGCTACACAGTTCCACTGTTAATGAATGAAAATCTTTCACTGCCATTAAATGCCTTTAAATAACTATACTTTTAGAAAATTATTTTCTTAGATGTAAAAAAGAACTAAGGAAATTACCAAACGGGTCCTGTGAAATGGGTTGTTTCTATGGTTATCAGCATTAAACAATGTGACTTAGCTGTCTCTGGTCAAGGATGGGAGGTAGTGGTCGTAGGCAATGCAGTATGCCCACTTCAACAAGTGTTTTCTGTTTGGATACCATAAAATGTCTTTAGGTCACCAGTGTACGAACACATGAGTGCAGATTTCATTAATGAAAAGGAAAATACTAAAAATTCTGATTGCAAATTTCACTCACAGGTTTCACTTTGTAGACTGTGCTTTCTCACTATTCCTGTATTTTTTTTCTTCTCTAACAAAAAAAAATTATTTTTTTCTGTTTGAAATTTACCAGATGATGGGAGTAAGATTCTGGTTTTTTTTCCGTCAGAGACGGTAAATAAATTCTGAGATACTACACAGCTACATTCAAATTAACATCTTTGTGATCACACTGTTTTCATCTTTCCAAGCATAACAAAATCAACAAGCTAAGCAGTCAGTAAGCAGTTTATATTAATCTTTAAGATCAATGTTATAAGGGAGTATTATTACTTTAGGTTCAGCATTATAAGCACTAACAGCAAGATTTATTAGATATTTCAGAAATCAAAGTATAGAGATTAGGTAATTTGCCTGAGATTTATGGGGTAGAAAAAGTGAGGAAGCTTTAGCTCCATGGCTCAAAGCTGCCCATGCATTTTAGTCAGTAACTATGGCATCCAAAGTGCAGGGAGCACTAACTGATAAGAGGAAAAGGACTCATCAGCCAGTACGACCATCTGACTCTCTTTTCTTCCACATGCTTTCTGCCCCAGAGATGTTGGGGGAACTGCAAGACAAAAGAGCCAAACATCTCCAGACAGAGAAGGTACTTCAATCCAGCCAGGATCATTCCTTCAGGCACAGTGCTGTGCTAACGTGATTGCACATCTTCCTGCTGGAGCTAGTCCACATCTACGTGATCTGAAGTGATAGGAAGCAACTGTCTGCAAGTGGCTTCCCAGCTCCCTCCCTAGGAATGGCTTCCCAGCTCCCTTCCTTCCTCTATGATCCTGGGCTCAGGGTTCTCATCTCACAAATGAAAGGTACAAGGAGTATCACTGGCTCATCAACTTTCACATGCAAAAGGAAACTGTCAGTCAAAAACAACTGTAAAAGATAGTTGGAGAGATGCTTACAAACTGATATATTATGAAGTCATCAGGAAGTTGGAGAGAATTCATTTTAAGAAAATAGGATTTTTAAATAAATCTAATATGGATTCTTTAGAAAAAATCAGATCTCTCTGCTAAGGTGTGATCGTACTGTGTGTACACGTGATTGGACTTCTGTCAGGACTGAACACCATCTAACCTAGTTTCTAACAGTTTGCTGAAAGGATCTGTTTTTTTCCCCAATGTAAACGGATATTATCATCAAAGTTCTGTAAGGAAGTTAAATATGAATGTAGCACAAAAAGAGATGGACTTACATAAATTCTAAAGAATATCAGTTATGCAATACCATTTTATTTCAGGTTAAGGAACATAATATCCATTTTCTCTTGAAATAAAATTATTGGCTTTTCATAATAAGCATGAACCACCCTCCTTTTTCCAGAATAAATGATCATTTAAATATTCTTTTATACCCTGGCCTCGGAGTTACCTGCCATCACCCAGACATTTTGCTTCTTTCAGATCCTGGCCCCTATTTTCTATACTGTGTTTAAGTTGGGGGAAGAAACTTTAAAAAACCCCAGACATATTTTATTGAATATTTTTCACGTTACAAGCACTTCCAAAAAACTATATCCTAGACTCCTGTCCAAAAGATCTGTGCAAAACAGATTTGCATCTGAAAAAAAAAAAACTAACCCACAAGACAACCAAACAACTTTGACAGTTTTGCCTACCTTCTGCAGTCTCATCTCTCACCTTTCATTTCCAGATAAGATCTGAATAGTCACCAGAGAAACCAAACATGCTCCTTTTTCCAGTGTGATGTCCCCTCTGGCTATGTAACTTATCTATGGCCTAATAAAGGGAGAACTACTTATGTCTTGAGTATATCCAATTCAGACTTGAAATGCTTTAATGGTTAGCTGCTCAAAAATAGTGGGTGTTTTTTTCAGTTACTATATTAAGTGATTGCTGCCATATCATCATTACTTAGCACGATAGAGATCATAGCTGGACAATGAACTACAACTTGGATTTTTGACATCTTTTGCATGCCTATTTGTTGTCTAAGAAAGTAAATAATAATTCTTATCTTTTCCTGTTGGTGTCTTCCTAGACAAAAAAAAAATTCCTTTCGATACACTTTGCATTCATTTCTTGACTTCTTGACTTTCTTATGGATTGGCACATCCTCTTCCTCCTATAACGTGTTTTAGCTGATTTAAAATTACCAAGAAGCTTTTTTTAACTTTTCAAATGAGATTTACAAAAAGGTCCCTTTGGAAACTAACAATGCCCTGCAGGGTTCTTGCTCCAGGCAGCTGAGAAAGCACATGAAGATACTGTAAAGTCTTAACGTTTGAACAATTCTTCCTTCCTCATCTTCAGCCAGGTTATTTCCCTAGTAAACTGCACTGCATTAGACTGGCAGCTATCTTGCCCGTCTTTCTCTCCCTTTTGTTTTTTTTGCCTCTGTTTATATTTTCTATGGACTGATGCATCTCCAAACATGCCTGTCATATTTTATTTCACATTATTCAGTACAGGAAATTGCTCTAGTTGTGGTCTCTCACACATTTCTCTCTTCAGATGCTACAATAGAAATTTGTCTTCATTTCCAACTTGTTGCAGAGCAACAGCTGCTTTAAGGTGTTGTGTGTGTGTGTCGAGGTTTTACAGCTGAGAAGAAGAACAGATAAAGCAGGTATCTTTCAGTAACACGCACCACCCTTGTCCCTCTACTGCTTTTACAACACTGTGAATAAAATAAGGGATAAGAGACAAGTTGCATGAGGAAACCCACACAGAATTATGTTGACAGCCTGAAGAGGTGTGCTGTGGCTTACTCTTCATGACTGCCCACAGGTGCCGGAGCTGTGAGTTAGTCACTCCTTGGTCATGTCTCTGCAATGCATTGCAAAGGGGAGTTAGCTCCGGAGATAGCATTTCCCTTCTCACATTCATCAGTGTGGGGTTCCCTATCATCAGCTCCCCATAAAGCAGACTTTGTGCTGAGTCCTCAGTCTTCCTGTACCTCCTCCTCTTCATGTTCACACTGTGAATGGAAAGCAAAATCAGCGTAAATATCAGGCTCACTCAACAAACAGCTGACGCATGGAATCTTGCGGCAAGCCAGACTTCACATGGCTCAACCTCTTCCCTTGAACACAGAATAAACACAAATCACACACCTGAGCCACCACACCCATTTGTGTGGTGTCTGTGAGGAATAGTGTCCTTTGAGCCATGGGCTTCTGAGCAGCCAGGGTCTGGAAGGAAAGGAACAGTTGGGAAAACTAGGACAGCAACACTTCATCAGCAACACCACAGATCCCTGTAATCTTTTCTCTGACAGTACTTGTCAGAAGACATCTCTGGTACAGTTAGGAAATGGGAAAGTCTCATGCTGATGTATCTCATGAAAGATCTGCATCTCTCAGTGACAACTCAAACTTTTGAGCCAGAAATAGTATTTTCATATTTATAAATATTTCTTTCATTATTTTTTCCAATTATTTTTTTATCTCAGATAAATTTCTAACATAAAAAACTTCATTTTGGCAGGGAATTCCACAACAAAACACACATTATATGAAAAACTGCTTTTCTTATTTGGGACTTGCCAATAACTTCAATATTATTGCAGTGGAAAAAGCCGTGCTAAGTTTTCTTCTCCACTTCCCATCATGAATATACAGACCCGTGTCCCATCCCCCCTATGACATCTTCTTTACAAAAAATCATAGTCATATAAGATATTTACTTGCATGGAAATCATTCCATACCTCTGATTGCTCCTACTGTCATTTGACTTTGACAGATCCTATGCTCTTTTGGAAGTTGAGATGCCAGTTCTATTCTCAACATTCAAGATGCAGACAGAGGATTTATTCAGAACACTAACATCTTCTGTTTTGACCAGTATTTGTCATCATATTTCATAATGTTTTATTTTAGTCTTTAGGTAGCATTGAGCATAGATTTCACTGAACTACAAAATTAAGAGTGATGTCTAATACTTATCACCTCAAATGCATCTACCTCAGATTTTATTTACCATTTGATCCATGGCTCTTGCATCATCATGATGTCCCTGTGCACTACTTTGCAGGTATCTCTCATTTTTAGAACCTTGATTAACTTAGAAAGCCAGTGATTTTTTTTTCACTGCATTGCTTCCTTTCTTCTTAAATCATTCATTGGGATGATAAACAGAACACATATCATAGAATCATGGAATGGCAGGGGTTGGAAGGGACGTTAAATATCAACTGATTCCAAGCCCCCTGCTGGGGTCAGGGACACCTTCCACTAAACCCATGTAAGACTTCACTAGTGATCTCCTTCCACTGTGAAAATTTCTTTCTACATGATTTTTTTCATACCTTTTTTTTCTCCATGACAGAAGATTCTCTTTTATCTCAAAACAAGCCAGTTTAAGATTTTTTGGAGAAGAAAATCCAAATTGAAATGTTTTTTGAAAACTAAATGGCTACATCGACTGACTTTTCTTCCTTATATACTTGTTCTTCCTTATATACTTCTTCTTCAAAGAAGTCATAGATCATTAACTGATTGTAATTCTTTTTACAAAAACTTGGTGATTCTTTCCTAATATATTTTGATGATTCATTCCTAATACGCTATAGTCCTTACTCTCTTTATCCTGAATGTATTTATTCATGCTTTATCTAATATTTTACTGTAATTTTTACAGATTTTCTGGGTACACGCACACCTCACAGATTTATATTAGTTCCTGAGTGATTTAAAAAACTGCTTCTTCAGTCTGTGTTACAGGAGAAATTATATGCTACAGTTAATATTTCACCTATTTCATCCAAAGGAACTTACAAAATTTGAGAAGCAGAGGTTTTTTAAATTGTTAAAATTTGATTTACTGATTTATTGCTTAACTCTGTATATTTATATCTTAATTTTGAGACAGATAACATGAATTTCACCCCTAAATATGAATTCTTCTGTTTGAAACTTTCAAAAGTTTTGTTATGAAAACAAACTTTAAAAAAATTTCTTATTTTACTATCAAATTATCTTTTCTGAACTCCCTTCAGATCTCTTGACAAATTTCATACTCTGGAAAAGCGATTAGTACATCAGTACTTTGTATGCCTTTTGTAAATTATTTCTTAGACTCTTTCTTGACTTTTTTAATATGTTCAAATCAATAGTTATCATAAAGTTCTTTTTGGTTTTCTCCCTTTGTACAAGATATCAAGTTTGGCTCAGCTATACTTAGGAGGCACAGCAGCCTGTGTAAACACAGAGAGTTGTAAATTCTTGGATACTCATTGGGGATGCAAACTGAAAGATGAGAACTGTGGATTTCTTGATGTCTTTTGAGAGTGGTGGTTTAAATATGAAAGACACCAGTGAGCAAGTTTGGTATGAATCTGTACCTCATATGTCTGGAAAATAGAAGCATATATAAATATGCTCCAGTATAAAAGAAATAATATAGCTTGAGCAGAGAAAAGCATTATTTAAAACTCCAAGTTTAAGCCAACTGACATTTGTTTCTACATACACAGCCTCTGTCTCATCAAAAATATAAGTTAAACTGTGCTGACATGGATACAACCACATATAGCAACAGATTTCAGTCACTGACAGAAAATAGGCTGCACGCTGTGGTCACAGGTTTTTTGCTTTCCAGGTAATATACATGCCTGAAACAAGTAGACGCTGCAGTTTGCCCGTAATACTCCAAAGAACTGTTCCACAGTGTAAAAAGTTAAATCCATTTTCTTCTGAAATACCAGGATCCTGGGATTGTTCATGTTACTAAGTTGGAATTATGAAACTCAGTGGATGCATGAATTGCTAATTTTTTAAACCTATTCTAAGAAAATCCTAAAACTCAAGGTAGAAATTGGTCATTTTAGAGAAGGCTGGGAACTCCTTAGCTAAAGTACCCTGAGTCATAGCCTAGCAGAGTAACTTTGCACAGCAAACTCATAAGGTATGTGAACCTTACTAAAACAAAACAAAACAAAACAAAACAAAATAAAAACAAAAAAAAAAAAAACCAAAAACACTTGAAAATGAAACAAAAGTAAAATTTAGATACTTGAGACATGAATAATATTTTTGTAGTCCCTAGATACACATACCAAAAAACAAGTGAACATAGAATCTCTTCCATTACAATTAGCAAAGGGAAAAATAATTTTCCTGTTCTGTACAAAGAGTGGTTTGCTTCCACCATTTGTTCAGATAAGCTATTGAGCAAATCCTGAAGTGAATTGAAGGTGTTTCATTAAAACATTCTTAGCCTTTTTGAGACTCAGCACTATACAAGGAGGATGTTTTAATTTCCCAGGAAAATTATTTCTTCCAACTAATGTTTAGATTTAGTTCACATAATTAAGTTCATATTAAAAGTATAAAAATAATCAAAATTATTGATCATATAGTGTTTAATTATTTAAAATCCAGTTTCGTTGACCAGTCTGCTCCATACAGAATAACACACTAAAATAACGTGCACCAGTCAGTGAAATGCTTTATGGAGAACAAAATATAAGTACTTTATTTCATTGGAGAACTGCATAATCATATATGATAGTTATGCTACAAGTTATGGGTAAGGAGTGCATTAGATTGATACTTTGCCTTTTTAATCTGCTAGTATACTATTTTGAGGACATGATTTTAAATCCACTGCACAGCAAAGTAACTGAAAATCATTCCATTCTGACAGCTTTAAAAAATCACAAGTGAAACATGTTAAGAAAGTCTCAACCCAGCTGATACTGAACAGGAGCAGTCATCTCAGAAGATATTCAGCATTGGTCCTCTTTCAGCATTCTCACCAAAACAGATACCTTTATTAGTCAGAGAAGTATCTCATACTAGGCTGGTGATAATATGGTTGAAATACATATTACATATTACATACAATACATATTGAATACACTGCTGAAGCAGTCCAGGGGAAGTGCACTACAGTTTCACTGTCAAAGAATATTTCATGTCTGCTAGTCAAAAAAAGTTAGGAAAACATTTTACCTATTGGTGCTGGTATGAAAAGTGCAGAAGGATAAGTTGTAAAAGCAATGCATTTTATTGTTTCTTAAACTTTTAGGATGGATAAGAGAATAACAACATCATCTAAAGTCAGAAAGAAGCTAAATAAACTTTTACAGCATCATTACACTGTTTTAAATTGTAAATGAATAGAACACTTTTCTAACTCCTACTGTATTTAGAAACACCATAGTAAACTTGTTTTAAAACATTTTTTCAAATATGCAAAATATTCCAGCTACTGCTGTGGTTTCTTTTCTCTCACTAATAAGTGTGAGTAAAGACAAATAACATCTTTAGTACTTTTCCCGCTGGTAAATTCCTAATTAAATAGTTCATTAGTAGATTATCTAACCTTCATTTAATGAGGCCCTCCAGATGTTGTGTCTTAAGTGAAGCAAAAAGGAAAACAGCTGAATGCTGAGAGCACAACATAATTGGATATGGTCAAGTTGGAAAAGACTGAATTCTCATGTTACCGTTACTATGATAACGTGATTTTTTCTAAAAATTGTCAGTGAGTGATGACCTAGAGAAAATCCTTTAACTATCTTCAGTTATAATTTTAAATATACTTGACTGTATTTACTTAACTTCTATTTAACATTAGTCTTCTCTCCACCACTTTTATGCAGCTGTCTCTAACACTTAGAGATTCCAGCTTGCACTTTTCTGGGGTTTTTGTGCCACTTGACAAAGTTTTTATGATGAAGTTTCTTCTATTTGTTCAAGTGAGAGAATTGTGTCCAGTATAGATTCATATTTTCTTTCCTTAATAGTTACACAGAAAAATAATCTCAAATAATGCTATACAGGGTTTCTCACAGGAAAATAATTGACCAGAAATAACGATTTTAATATTTAAGTAGAATAATCAGAAATTTCATACAGGATAGGAAACAGCCTAATAGTATAACTGGCTGTCAAAAAGTCTAACTTTAAGATACTATCTACATAAGCATGATGAGAAGCCATTAAAACAAAATATAACTTTTTTCAGTAAATACACTGAAACAATGGAGAAGTATCAAATTTTCTTCTACACAAACATGGAGACAATTCATTTGTCTTCTCAGTTTTTATAAGAATTATTCAGTACTTATTAGAATTGTAGAATTAGTCATGTGACATTTCTTTGCAGAGTTAAACAATAGAATGTTGATATATGAAGATGAAGATAAAAATATTTTCTATGAACATCCAAAAGATTTTCAAGTCAATTATGTAGTCACAGTGTAAAAAGGATTATAACATGGATAAATACTGTATTACTGTGCTGAAAACAGAGGGTGGGAAGAGATGGTCAATTCTTATGATGGAAGGATGTTTTTTGATGGAATGGTGAGTGGTCTGCCCTAGGGTTCATGCTTTTCATGTTCCTGGAAGAAGGATAAATTTTTTGATGACATTATTAGGGATAGTAAACCCATGGCCAATTTTAGGAACATTGAAAGGATCTAATGTGATTCATGATCTTGGCAAATAAAAAAATTAATAATAGTAATAATAATAATAATAATAATAATAATAATTTTACTTTTTTATAAACCTTCAACAGATGCCTATGGTAAACTAAGTCCTACCTTAAAGGTATGGTCCCTGAGCTGACCATTGTCACTAAAGTATGAGATCTTGAGGTTATGATGGAAAATTCTCTGAAAACATCAATTTGATGCATTCTGGCAGTCAAAAAGGCAAATCAACCATTTGTAATGAGAAGGAAAATAGCATATTACTATGTCACTCAGTAAACACATATCTAACCCACTTCTTGAATGGCAAAAGCTCTGGTCCCTCCTTCTCCAGGAGGAGATCAATGATTTGGGAGAGCTTCAGAGCAGGCCATGGATCACTAAGGAATTAATGTGGTTCCTTTTTTTAAAAAAATAAAAAATTATAGCGAGGTATGATAAAATCATGTTGTGTATGGGAAGGGTGAACAGGGGTGGCCAGTTTGCTGTCACTTGCAGCATAATAACTAGGAGATAAAAAGGGGAAGACTCAAAGAGAAGATGACAATCTTTCCTAAAACAATGTAGTTAAGGGTGCGATGCCTTATTACAAGATGACATAAATACAAGGAAGCCATTAAATACACAAGAATCACAACTAAGAAACTCTCAGATCACTGGATGAAGGTGAAGTACTGTTTCCATTTCTTTTGGGAAAGATTTCTTCCTTTTACAAGAACACAAAATAATTAAGTTTGTAAAAAAGTCTTTTGAAATTATTTTTCCTTTTTCATTTCTATAATTCTGTATTTTTTTCTCTTTTACCTTCAAATTTCATGAAGATACATATAATGTTGTATATTTTTATAATTCCTTTGCCTATCAGCAATTGTTCTGATCTTTAAAAAAGTGTCTAGAAAGTTCCACAGTGAAAAAGGGGAAAAACAATATAAATATTTGAAAATAAATAATTCCATGCTTTTCAATTTTTATATTTGCTATCAAATAGGACTATAATAAAGCAGAAATAAACGTGTGGATTTCCAGTGGTACAATTTTCCAAAGAAACATGATAAAAATGGAAATTCTAAGTAAAGTGAGAACATGTTAATTTATATCTTCCCATAAAAAAACATTCAGGTGCAATAAAAGTAATGTTTTCTCATAGAAGTTATTTCTAAATTGAGACTAGTTTTCTAGCAAGATATGCTTGTACTTGATGCATTAATAGTTCGATCAAAATCTCATAAAACTGAGCATATTACCATCTATCAAGTGTTTACTGTATACATATAAAATTTTATATATTTTTGCTTCTTTTACCTGCTTTTTAAACACTGATATGATTGGAGACACTATTATTTTTAAATGTTATATAACCTTTATACATATATTCTCTGAGTAAGCATAATTTGAAAATATCATAAAAATTCATAATGAAATTCAAAATAATTCTATGTTTGTTACATCATTTGTAAAAAAAAAAAAAAACTAAAGGCAATCCTGCTGTCATTTAAAACTGACATCATGCACAAATACCTGTGAAGGTCTTTTGGACCATGGGGATAGTGGGGAAAGTGAGGGGGACAGTGAGGGAAATAGTTTGTTGCTTGCATTGCTTTCCAAGAACTATGCTCAAAATGTAAGCAAGCAGAGTACAAAGGCAAACTCTTAACTCATTCCAATCTTTTGCATTATGTAGTTGCACTTGCTCCTTTGATCATGAGCTCTGCTGAACTCAGGGTAAACTAAAATTGCCTGGCTTTCATCCAGGTATTTATTTCTCCTAAGGCAGCTAGTAAACAGTGTATTTTATTCAAAATGGGGATTATTTGTTTAGCTGCATATTGTAAAACCCAGTGTAGACACTCAAGACCTGACTGTCTCACATTATCTTCAGATAGTTTAATGTAATGCTACATAATCCTGAGAAACTTCTCAGAACAGTTTTCTGTGGCAAAGGACACCTGCACTTTGCGACGGTCAGAGCATTCTCAGAGTGAGCCATCTGCAAGAGGTCATCATGACTAACTGGTTTTCTATCTGAGACTTCTCAGTGTACAGTTGTATTGATGTATTTGATCTATGAGTTGTGTTGAGGCTGAGTATTTGATGGAATAGTCATAACAAACATTTTTCTGTTTGTTAGTAAGGGTTTGTGAGAAGTCACTCACACCCCATGGTCTTGTTTCTGTACTCTGATTGGATCATCCAATCTTGCTAGATTCTACTTTCATTTAAATCAAACTGAGTTTTCTTTCTTTAATAAATTAATCATGACTGCACTTCTCTAATTATAGTGAACACTTAAAGGAATAAAACTTAGCTCAAAATGGCTTTTATGCAGAACAAATATGAGGTGCATCAAATTCAGACTGCCGTTAGACTTTTTTTAATATTTGTGAATATTTTTCTGTTACTTAACACCAGTATAGGTGATTTCCATCAATAAATAACAGAATAATCTGTCTGAACAATAAGGATGGAGGAGGTATTTGGGATTTGGTATGCAGAAGATACTTAGCCAAGCTTTTACAAACCTGATTTAGCAACAGTGACTGTACCTAAGTTCCAGAACTCCTGGGAAATAGATCATTCAGATGAAGTGGGACTCTGTTCTTAAAGGAAATGTAGGAACTAGGGTGAAATTATTTATAATTCGAACTAATATGGTCAAAGTGTGAATCCACAATAATCCAGTGTGTGTTTGAAAACTGCATAGTAAAACTCAATGGATATCAAGGTGGTTACTGGCTCTTGGCCAATAGCTTAAAAATGTGTTCTCCAAGTGCAAGTATTTCCAGGACAAAGATCGTTTACAAACCAGTACCAAACTTGTGGCCAGTTGCTTTTTTTCTCTAAGGATAATCACTTAGAAGTGTTAAAGGTTCTGATACAGCTGTCTGGGTTTTTTGAAATCATATATTCTTTGAGCAACTTTTCTCCTGTATCAGAATTTGCAAAAACATATAATGTTTTCTTCTTTTGACATTGCTGTGCGTTATTTGAGATAACAACTTGGTGACATATGAAAAAGTGATGGCAAATTCCTGGGCTATGTGTCAGTAGTAAAAATTAGACTTATTTGTACTTCCACAACTTACTTAATCACAGCAATTTTAATGGCACATTACTGCTCTAAAGTATAAGTAAATACTAATTAACTGTTCCAAGGAATATGCATATTAGAAATACTTGCTTTGCACAGTAATGTAGTAATGACCAACACCGAACTATAGTCAAATCTCACACCACCCTGCAGAAAACCCTTTGGGAAAACCTAAGCTCTTTGGAGTGACTCACAGACTAATCCCTGTAGGTAGTCCTGTTAAAAAGCAAATCTAATGTAAGAAGCCATGGACAGAGACTGCTGTTCTACCTTGCTTCCTTTAGGTCAAACCCAGAGCCTTACACTGCACTTTGCAGCGGGGGCACAGCTGAGCTGATGGTGAGGCACCAGTCTCTCAAAACACATTTAATACAAGATTAAAAACCATCGCACAAAATCCGATGAAGATTGTATCTCAGTGTGACAAAGGGAAGGATTACTGTATCATGGTCTGAATCTGAGTCAGAGTTGCAATCTTCTGAGAAAGCACAAAGGTCCAAAAGAAATATTTGGAAATCAAATTAGTCTTCTTACATGACCTGTGAAGGAATGAGCCTTTTCTACATGACAAAACACACACAAATTTAGTAGGAAATGTGTTTATCTTAATTATGCTATTAGCAATTTTTCTGCAGCATGTACCATGAACATAATGAGTCTATGTTATTACAAGTTACCTATGCTCTCTGCTATTAAATCATTTTACTACTTTTGTGTAGATCACAAAGCAGCGAGTAGTAGAATGTAGTTAAAATATTACAATTCTCCTGAAGATTAAATACTGTACAAAGGGAACAACAGCCTTTATTCCAGCAGCCTGATTATACAAATGTGCAACAAATCACCATCAGGAAAGATTATTTGGAACAGAATGAACTAGTATTTTATCAGTCATTTATTTTAAAAACACAGAGTAGTGTACTAGAATCACTTTTTATGGATGTGTGTACTGACTAAATTTTGCTTAAATGTTGTGGTTTAGTCTGTCCTTAGTATCTGATGAGAACATAAAATTACTTGTAAAAACAAAATACCAGAAAATAATACAGGAGGAAAATCTCTTTCAAACTCATATTCATATGACCATTTTATTTTGTACCTATAAATTATATCAGCTGACTTATACTTTAACACACTTTAAAGAAAAATATTGATAACAAATACTAAAGAAAACCCAGAAGATTAAATTGAAAGTCATATATCAGCTGTGAAAGACTCTAAGTCTGATAGTGAAAATTAAATATTTTTCTCATGAACCAAATATTTCATGTGTGAGAACAAAAAACAAAGGCAAAGGTCGGGAATTGGGATATTTCTTGCTTTGGTTTGCAAACCGCAGGTTGCACATAAAAACTTGGCAAGCATCAGAGGCTCTTCATACCAAAATTTAACACTGAAAGTAATGGCAGCTAGCACTGAGCACATTTCTCTTTGAAAGTACACATTTGGATCTTCATTATACTTTAGTATCATATCCTTTAGTCTTGCATCAGTTACAAGCTGCTACCAGGACTCTAAAATCACCTTCACAGCCAGAGGTTTTAGAAGTTTTATGGTAAAACTGCAAGCATATGTATAAGATCAAAAAGTTTTATAAAATTAGGAGTTGTATTTACTTATATTTTTTATTTGTTGTATTTAAACACACAAGTGATGGTTACATGAGGATAAATGACAACCACCTTTTTAGAACAGATGAAATTCAAAATGTCACAGTAAGACAAGATAAAGATTCTTACAAACCCCTACCTATATGAACATAAATGATATCCTCTAGACTCAGCTCCAGTATGCTGCCTTCAGAAATCAGCAGAAACTCTGCTCTGACTCCTTCAGCAGCCTTTCCTTGTGCCTCCTGCAAGGTCCCTGCTCTTTGTGTGCTCCCTGCTCTTCCTGGTTGTGGACAAACTCCTTGCTGTTCTCCAGATGCTCAGTGGGTGAGGCTGTCCTACTCATAGCTCTCCAGGAAAAGGGCAGCTCCCAGCCCCGGTCAGTTCCTTTAGAAGAAAATATGCCACAGTAGGATCCACAAGTAAAGAAAATACCATCAGTCATAGCGAGCCATAAAAAAACCCAAACAACAAACACACAAGAATCAAAAACCAATCAACCAAAGGAAAAAATCAACTCTTCTGTTAGGGTCCTCATGCAGTAAGAAATGCCCATTACATACAATTTAATGTAATGTATTTATGTAATGGTTAAACAAGCACATTACTTAATTTGGCTTCCAGTATTTTGTCTGACCTTGATATCATCCGCTTTCTTTGCCAAAAAGCAAAGTTGTCCCATCTGAAGTACAACAAAACAGTTCTCAGCTAAAAAAAGCACTAAGTAGCTGTGATAAAAGTTTACATACATATATATCAAAAAAAAAAAAAAAGTGTGAGATATCAAGCTTGTTTTGAAAAGAGGCCTTCAACCATGCCAGTTGTTAAAGATATAAACACTCATGTTTTTCTGCCTTTTAAACATATGGTTCCTCTCAATCAGACAGAATAACAGCATCAGACTTTCATGTACAGGCCATTAAAGATGAAATATTAACCTAGAATTTCAATGCAGTCTTAGAATGAAGAACAAATATTTTTAAGATAAAGTTGATTTTAAAAAGCCTCAGTATTAGTATTAGCTTACAGTAAAAGGGGTCAAACCAAAATAACTAGAAATGACAATAACCTGGAATTATTCTGGTGGCCTTCTATGATCAAGTGCCTGCAAGAGTCAACAAGTAAAGACCATCCAGTGCCATCCACCTAGACTTCTGTTAGACCTTCAATACAGTCCCATATGACATCCATATCTCCAGATCGGTGAGACATGGATTGGAAGGGCAGACTATTCAGTGGATAAGAAATTGGCCAGATACAAGCAGTTAGAAAGTGGTAGTCAATGGCTCTATTTCCAGGTGCAAGCCAGTGACAAGTGATGTCCCTCTCTTGCTGAGTGAGGTCAGAGTGGTGGGCTCTCTCTTGGGGCCAGTACTCTTTAATACCTTTATTGATGGCACAGACAGTGAGATCAAAAACACCCTCAGGAAGTGTACAGATGACAGAAAACTAATGGAGAAATATGAATGTCATCCACAGAGACAAGGACAAACTTCAGTGCATCCACAAGAACCTAACAAGGTTCACCAAGGACAAGCACGAAGGGCTGCACCTGGACCTGGGGCAATCCAACATGAGCACAGACTGGGAGAACAAGTCATGGAACACAGTCCTGCAGAGAACTGGGGGTTGTAGTGGATGAAAAGCTGGACATGGGGCAGTAATGTGTTCTCACAGCCCAAGTCTGAGCAGCACCAAAAGTCAAGTGACCAGTAGGTCAAGGGAAATGATTCTTCCCCTCTACTCTGCCCTAATGAGACCCCACCTGGAGTGCTGTGCCCAGGTCTGGAGTTCTCAGCACAAGAAAATCTGGACCTGTTAAAGCAAGTCCAGAGAAGGGCTATGAAGATGATCAAAAGGATGGAGCTGAAAACATAGGGACTGTCCAGCCTGGAGAAGAGAAAGCTCCAGGAAGACCTTATAGCAGCTTTCCAGGGCCTAAGAGAGGCCTACAAGAAATCTAGAGAGGAACTTTTTACACAGGCATGTAATGATAGGACAAGGGGGAATGGTCTTAATCTGAAGGAGGAAGGGTAGATCTAGATTAGATGTTAAGAAAAAATTCTTTACTCGGAGGGTAATAAGGCTCTGAAACAGGTTGCTGTATCCCTGGAAGTGTTTGAGGCCAGGTTGGATGGGTCTTTGAGTAACCTGGTTTAGTGGGAGGTGCCCATGGCAGGGCAGTAGAAACTAGATGGTCTTTAAGGTCCCTTCCAACCCAATTATAAGATTGATGCTATGATTCTATGATTCTAGAACTACTTCTTGCATTAAGCACAGGTATCCTTAAATTTGTATTAAATTCCATTTAAATGCCATCAAACCAAGAGAAATGAAGAAGTATATAATTAATAGATTTTTAAAGTTGTATCAGTAAGTTTTATTTCCCTAGTGTGAGGTAAGGTGATATGGACTTTTTTGGATGTTACATAGAAATTTTGCAATCTGTGTAATTTTCATGGAAAGGTTTTATTTTAATTACAGCCCACTTTATATGTTCAGAGGCATCAAGGAATTCTCAGAAACTGATTTGTATATATCTCAAGTTATTTCTCTGCTATTCATACATGCTGCTGTACTATGCAACTGCATAATAATGAATGAGCTTTCTGTAATTTAATCTATAGAAAAACAAAAGAAAAAATTAATACTAGGAAGTAATTCATTAGCTCCTCTGTATTAAAAAAAGAAAAAAAGTTGCAGCTGAGATCCCAAGATTCTAATCTCAAAATAATCAAACTCAGATCTGTTGAAAATTCACTCAAACCAATTTACGAACTACCCTACTCTTTTCCCAAAATTAAAATGAATGTAGCAACTGGCCTTATATCTCCATGCCTAATTTAAACTTTATGGCATTCAGTCTGAGAATATTTTGACATGGTTATTAAGTTTTCCACTAATCAAAACAAGAATGCCTTCCCTTCAGACATATCTCCTCACAGATATCTCTATAAACTTGTACAATAGCTTCTTGTCACAAGGTAGTAGCCACCTGTAAACTTAGATGCCTAAAGTTAGGCTCCTCAATCCGTAGTAAGGAACCTTCTTTGTGGCTATGTCTGAAATCAAACTGCAATCCATGCAATCTCACCTTCTTACTTACAAATATTTTTATTTTATCCATGTGCTTGTGTATGGATTTAGAATTTATTTTTTTAGGAGACATGGTTCAATCACTTTGGATTATTATTTTGTTTGATCCTTCTTAACCATAAGAACATGATTTCTGCAATATGGAACAGTTTGGTCACCATACTCTAAACTTCCTCCTGTAGATTCAGACTATGGTTTCAAATTATTCTTTGAACACTTGAACATCTGCAAGAAATACTACAAATTGCAAGAGAAAATGGAAAAGATGTCTTTTGATTTTTTTTCCTTTCTTTGGTTATAAAAGAAAAGCTTGTTGTGGAACTGGACAATTCTGCAATCAATGCTATAGAAAGCAGTCATCTGCTTCCTCAAAATTGTTGTGATATGGTGTTGCATACTCAAACATTGTACTTGCATGCTCTTAGTTTCTGTATCTCCTGTGCAAACGTTTCGCATGGGAAAAAATTGTGATAACACTGTTTCATGTCTTCTAAATGGCCAAGTTGGCACTTTTTGATGAAAGAAAGACACAGAAGTAATGTCTCTGATTTGTAATTATCATTCTTAATTTGAGATTTCTTTTCTTCATGTGGCTTACAGCACTGAGACTTCTATCAGTGTTTTGTAATCCGAGAACAATGTTGCTTCAAAAAGACCCTGGAACTCCTGTTGGGTTATTATAATTACTTACTCCAAATCTTCAATTAAATTTTTCATAACATGATATTGTCTTGTTTATTATTTAAAACAAATGAGACCAAACTGAGTGCTTTATTTGTCCTTTAGGCGTTCTTGAATATTTTGTTGGTAAGGCAGTGCATGTAAAGGGTTATTATATCAGCTGTTCTTCAGCGTAGCCAAGTCCAAACTCCACAGAACTTCAAGTAGTTCTTGAAACTTGTGCCAATGTGGAAATAAAAACCCCAAATATTTAAGCATACAAACCACAACCCACTGATCCATTTCTTCCTCCAGATTCACTGATCAAATTCTATTAGATACATGGATGTGAAACTGAATTAATTTAGAGATGAATCTGGCATTCAGTTAGTAAATATATTATGAAAAATTGGCAGATTAAAATGACAGAGGCTTAGCACTGTAGAGTCTTTGGTCTTAAAGTATACATATGTAACTGAGCTCCTAATTTTAGGAAAAAAAGTCAAACTAGTATATGTCACTCTGGTCTTATATCAGAGGATGATCTAACCTGCACTTTTATAAGTCTTTTATGCACAGCACTTAAACATTTCCTTTAGAAGAATATTTCTGAGAGGCTGAGTTGAGTGCAACTTCTTGCTTATGCAGTGCTTTGATTGCTGTGGTGTAATTTCATCCACCTCTTTTCTAAAGGCCGTGATGAGAGCCTTCTTTCCTTATTTTTTAACATCAGCTTCCTCCCTCTTGTGTTCATTGTCCATCTATACCGCCCATTTCCATCTCTTTGAACTAATTCACCACTTCTTTCCTTCCTCTTCCTTCTGCCTTTATTTTTCTATTTAGACCATATGCTATTCAGATTCTCCCTGATTGTCTCTTACTTTGTTTTTGTAACTGACTGGGTATAAAATGGACTGTTGTTCTCTGTTTTCCTTGATGCATTTACTTGAGAAAATATTACTATGTTCTGAAGTGTCAGTAAAACAAATGCAACCTCAGCCTAAATATCAGGACTCATTTTTGAGCCGTAGGAGGGCTGCACACCAAGCCAGAAGCTACCAAGCTGAACACACAAGAAGGCTGGTATGCACATCATTGCACACTGGTGGCTCACATCAGCCAAGGACTTCAGATCTTAACAAAAAAATGTTACTTCCAGGAAAAACAAAAAATCATAAATTTGAGAAAAGCTGCAATAACATGTCAATCTACAAGGAGAAGAATACACTGTCCCTTCAACTAGAAACAGTGAGATTGAGTTGTTTGTTACATGTGAATTCACCTACATTCAAATGATGTTGAATGACTGTGCCAGTGTTCATGGAGAGGTAGTTTCCTGCATTCATAGAAGTATGGGAATTTTCTGCTGGGTTTACTAAGTAAATATGGAATCAGTGTCAGCTCAGACTAGAAATACACACTAGAATTGTACAAGGTTGTTGTGCTAAACAGAGGAAAGATTTTGATATAGTATAGAAAGCACATCTGCCAGCTGGAGAAGTTCCACTGGAGGCATCTATGTGTCTTATTCTGAGTCAGATGCTACACTAAGCTGACCGGTGATGAATTCCTGCAGCATATCCACATGGAAAACCCAGGTGTAATGGGCTGGACATATGGCTTGAATCAAGGATGTACATATGTTCAAGTACCTCCTATGAAGGGAACTGGAGTGTGGAAAGAGGAAGCAATGGTGATCCAAGAAAGTGCTTCTAGGACACCCTAAAGGCAGGATTGATTGAGTGCAACCTTCTGGCAAAATCTTTTGAGTTCTTTGCCAGAAAGGTACAGCAACGGATCATCAAGGTGAGGGAAGGCATAGGCCTCTTTGAACAAAAACAGATGCCGTTGGGCAGGACAGGCATGTGGGGAAAAGAAAAAGAAGAGCAGATTTTTTCAGCAACAGCAGCAGCAATAGATCATTCCATGCAGATAGTGAGTGGCATGGTGACAAGCGTGGTAAAAAGTAGTTATCTTTCACAGGCCTCTACAAGCGTTAATTGCACCCACTGAGTTTGACTCACCCATCAGCTGAACAGGACTGCCTTCCTTCACCTGGAGGGACAAACTCTGAGTGATTCAACAGTTTCACACACATAAAAAATATCTGGGATGAGTTATTTTGGTGGGGTTCTTTTCTTTAACCTTGATATTGATATTTAATATTCAAAGGAATATTAAAACAAAGTGAACTCAGAAAAGCAAAACTTTGTTCTAAATGATGAAAATGCAAACATTTTATCTTAATAGTCCCTGTTTTTTCTTTAATTTTGCTAACGTTGTCAAGACCTCTGATCTCTCTGTTATTCTGATAGTCTTCTCACAGTTATATCCGACATCTGCCACCTTTTATGCAGCCTGGGTATATCAACTAGTTGTTGATTTTAACAACATTCATATCTTTGGATATGAAGGTTCTTTCCAGGTTCTTTCCTGGAACCTCTGTTCCAGGTGGAATCTTCTCAGAGCCATGGAGCAAATGAGAAGGGAAGCTGACCTACCTCAGAGACCCCTGCAGCTCAGGACAGAGGTAGCCTGGAGAGGTTACATAGCCTGCTCTGCACTTGCGTCTTCTGAGGGAGTGACTAGAACCCAGCTCTGTAAAATGATGCATGAGCCTCCTGTGCTTGTTCATGCATCTAGGTAACTGCATGCTCCTAAGTTCTTGGGCCTTTAGCTAATGCTCTGGGGACTCAGTTTGTCCCACTACTGACTGTAGAAGGAACTCAGGGTGATTCCGATTTTCTAGTCGGCTAGTCAGACATCAAATGTAGAACAAAAACCTGTAGTAGCGATCTGAACTTTCTGAAGTGGAGGTTCCTAGATTTCCCCAGTCCTGCTGTGCACACCAAAAACTGTCTCCTCCTTGGTGAGACATTACGCTTAGTCAGGGGTCATAAATTTAGCAAAGAGTTACTGAAAGTTGCACAGGTACTACTTACCTTCCCAATATGCATTTTGGAAAATGAGTGACATCTTTCTCCATCTGTTTTTGGAAAGAATGGCTCAGTTGATAATGTCAACTTGTACTCTGGGTTGTAGATCCTTATTTGCTGTTGACTGTCAGACCTGACAGAGTGCTCAGCAGACCACATACCTGCACAAGATAAAAGACTATTTTCTCTTTTATGTGTTCCAGGACAGTTTTTTGGATCTGCTCACGGACTGCAGTTGGAGTCAGGCTAAGGAGTCCAACCATTCCCCTCACATCATACAAAAAAATTCAACACCTGCTTAAAGGCAAATCTCCTTCAATTCCTTCAGGGATCTAGCATCAAAAATTGTTTGGTTTTTTGGCTTGTTTTTTTTTTTTTTTTTTTTCCCTGCAATCATCATCATTCGTGTTGCTTGAGAAGTTCCATTCAAAGAAGTTGGAAGATCCAAAAAAGAAAGACATATTCAAAAGCTCTGCATTTTTTTCTTTCTTGTTGGGAAAGTAAGGCACTGTTCTGTTCTGAGAACAGCTAGGTTTTAGCAAACTACAGATGACAGTTTTGCAGTTTTCTGGCTCATCTATGCAGTCAGCAAGTCTCCTAGCTTTGTATCCTCATACCATCTGATCAGTGTAAGCCCTTATATCTCTTCAGGGCATGAAGACCTTTAAGATGAAACTACTGATTAAATGAACAGCAGAAATAGGAAAAACTACAGTGTTACAACAAGATTTGAAAAAAAAAGAAACCTTGAGCAAATACTATTGAACTTACCTGTGATGCTCGTCTTTGCTGCCAATAGATATCAGCTAATTAACTACAAGAGAGAAACAAATGTCTACGCAGAAGTGCCAGACTACTACAAGTGTCATCTACTAGTTTTCCTCTATGTTAGTCTTATTTACAAATTTCCACAAAAGCATTGGGTTACAATTTGTCTCCACCATGTAACAGTGAAAAATAAAATAAATTTGAATATAGTTTGAATAATAGAAACTCTTTCTCAAAAACCATACGGTCAAGAGCAAAGCAACCCCAAGAACTACATACAGAAAGCTAAAAAGCAGATGAGACCACATAACTTCTGACGTGCATCAGGAGGAAATCAGTACATTACCTTCTAAGATCCTTACCTAAAGCTGTAACTGGCCACACTCACCAAGTTGAGTAAAGTGTCCTTTTTCAAAGGCAAATCTAAGCTTTGTGCCTAATTTATAAATACATGCTGAAGACCTCTTGAGGGGAAGCGTTTAGAGAAGCAAGCCCATTAGGAACACAACATATGAAATAGAGTTTAGGCTAAATTTAAGTCCAAAATTAGTATCCAAAAA
This sequence comes from Climacteris rufus, assembly GCA_013398175.1. Lineage (NCBI taxonomy): Eukaryota > Metazoa > Chordata > Aves > Passeriformes > Climacteridae > Climacteris > Climacteris rufus. The sequence continues at coordinate 216,973 of VZRZ01006831.1, read as the reverse complement.
CTTTGATGGTGCCTAGCCCTGAAGGAGCTTATGTGGACCTTACAGTGTTCAGATTTGCACTAGTTTGAGCTAGGATGAGGAGCTGGGCACCTTGCTTGCTAACCTGCTAGAAATCCCAAATTAGTCCTGAACTCCCCTGAGGGATTCTGTTTAATAAGTGCTTAGCATTTCTTGCCCCTTGAATGAGTCCCCACTGGCTGAGTTGCCTGACTCAGACCACAACCCACAGAGTACTGCCAGGAAACACCAATAAAATCAAGCTGCCGGCAGCATCATGAGAAACTGTGCTTCGATTTTAAAACCCCAGGGCAAGGGAAAATGCATGAATTTTATCCCATTAATTAGCCTATGTAGTAGAAATAGAGTCTACAGCTCAGTACATACTACTCCCCTGGTTCAAGGGGTTGAGGACACTGAACTGGGACAGGAGCGATGCAAAGGAGAGAAGGAGATTTGTGAAAATTTGCTGGCTCTCCAGCTGCTAGGCCAAAAGCAGGTGATTTCTTTTACTGAAAAGACTGTATCCTGCTTAGTCTTCCAAAGAAAATCAGCAACAGCCTTATGCTGGAGAGAGGACACAAATATGTAGTGCACAAGTGGCTACAAATGCTTGGGCAGGGTTACTCGCACCCCAGGGAGGGACAGGATTTCACACAGTCCTGCTCAGCATTTCCTGGGCTGGTGGATAGGTTTGATCCTATCCTGACATACCTAATCTTCTCCGTGGACTGTACAGAATGCTAAATTCTGTTTCCAGGGAGAGCTCCCTTGAATTATGATCAAATTGGGTAACTTTGTCATTTTTGCAGCACCCAATAGCCAGACCCAGCTGTATAAATAAGCACAGCTTAGCAGAAGTCCATATAACTTCACCGAACTACGTCTGTTTAGATTTTGGCCTTGGAATATTGATTTAGTTTTTGGAATCTTAGCACTTATTTTCATGGAAAACAGGCCTGGCTGTTCATATAATCAAATGGATAATTTTTAAGTCACTTTTCAGTTGTAATCAATATTTCTTTTTACATTCAGTGCATAAAAATTGCTAGCAGCTTTAAAATCACCATACTAGAGTCATCTTGATCTTTGACAAAGAGTTCTTAATATTCCAGAATTTTGTATTTGAACCAGAAGAGGAAAAAGTTTTCCAGGAACAGAGCAAATAACCAAGCCATTATTTGTATATACAAATAGTATGCTAATTATACCTCCCTCTTCAATCTGACTACTGTAGTTTAAAGTTATCTAAGAAAAAAAGGAAAACACAGTTGACAAAACAAAGCATTAGTGAGTTGATTACTAAAATTTGTGAAAATGTTTGTGTGTACAACATGAATTGAAAGCTACAGAATTTAAGCCCATAAATCATAGATACTTCCCCCCCCCCCACCCCCCCCCCCCCCCGACACCCACCC